>OY744532.1:66590143-66605143 GCA_963556195.1 Sepiola atlantica | reverse complement strand
ATACATATTTATATATATATATATATATATATATATGTATATATAAATATATATATATATATTTTTAAAGATATATATATGTATACATATTTATATATATATATATATATATATATATATATATATATATATGTATATATATATGTATATTGATGCAGCATTTTCTTCCTTAAGACACACGTATTATTAAAAATAACCGTCCATTTTTGTCTGGTTATTTTATTATTTACTCCTTCAATTTTTCGGATGAAAATCTTAATCTCGAAAGAAAATTGACCTATGAAACTGCCGTAATGTACATGTTGGTCCAGAGTACTTTCTGACCCGTCTGGGTCACTTGTCAGTAGAATAATGACAAACAAGTAAAGACCTGGAGTTAGATTTATAATTAATTATGGCGGGAAAATTTAAATATGAAAATATATTTATTAGGTATTACAAGCATTTAAGTATATTAGTACTAGTGTTAAAATTAATCTTGTTAATAGCAGGTTTTTTAGTTTTAATGAGTAAAGCTTCTAGTATGTGTATTAGTATTATGTTCTAGAATTTTAGCATTGTCTACACATACATATTCTTGATATACAAAGTATGCATAATTAAACAAGAGTATCGATAATTTTTATCTTGAGAGGTGCTTCATCAATGCGCCAAAAAAGCTGCAGTACAGTTAAATATTCATTTAATTTAATTTTTTATTTTTATTTTCTATTTTTCACATATATTTTCCAATTAGTTAATCCTATTATTTCAAAGGAAGGGTTGTTTAAGTAAACATTTCTGTTTGACCCTAATCGATCGGAATGTCCGAAACTGTCTGTAACCACGTGCATTAAACTTATCAGCGTGTTAAACGTCGATAAGAACAAGTGTTAAAATTCACATAAACAGGTGATAAACATTTAGACTCACCGTATTTTGGTGGCTTTTAAGTCTTTTTTTCCTCTTTCCCTCCCGGCCCGTAATTCTTTATTTTGACTTCTTTCTTCGTCTTTTTACTTCGTTTTTTTTTGTTATCTAACGATCTCTCTATATCATAAACAACGAAAATGTAAACGAACATTTCATGGCAATAGGACTAACTAATATATATATATATATATTATTTTAAATTTACTCACATGTAAGGAAAGTATATATAATAATAAAGCTATGCAAATTAATATTTATTTCTTAATGCTTTTGTCGGGATTCTAGAGGGAATCCCGGTTACATGTTCACAATACAAGCAATGTCACATGCAAGGCAAAATAATAACTCACAGGCAATTGGTTGTTTAAATAAAGCGTTTATTGACCGCGTGCAATGACAATGAAACAGAGTACATTAATACGTATACAGTATGTATGTGGAATGATGAATTCTGTGTGTATATGTATGTATAATGTGCGTGGAATTGATATAGTTCATGTGATTGAAAAGCACGTGGGAAAATATGTTCAATAAAGAAATTGTGTACGTGAAAATAAAATGTTCTGAAGAAGAAATTGTCTCTGTAGGAATATGAATGCGCGTGTGAAGAGAAATTCTCTTATCGAGAAAAACGTGTTTATGAATTTGAACACGTGTGATTTTGTGGGTCAGACAAGGAGACGTTGTGCACCGGTTTATATAATCAAGAAGGGCAGATAACTCTGTGGTCGTCTTCCAGCGCCACCCGATGGTGAAAAGCGACGCCTACTGGCAAACCGGTGCAATTATGCTTGAGAGGGGGAGATAACTGCTACACTTTGTTTTCTATTTTCTACAAAAAATAGATGTTTTTACAATGTAATCGTATTACTCGATATATCATATCTGGTTGCTTCCATAACATCCGCTTCAATCAATATCAAATTCCTAATTATCTTCGATTTTTTAAATTTTAATTAATATTTTTGTTTATTAATGTATGGACGATAATTGAATGCGTAAATTCTAAAAATTATTTTCGTCCATTATCTTTCCCTCCATAAATTTAAGTTTCGTATTGTTCAATTACAATTATCGGTAAGTAACGCTAATCCCTGTATTCTTATGAAATAATTTTAATTTAATTTATGCAGTGTTTATTCCATATTATTCATAACTATAAGATTTATAACACAATAAAATGTCTTCTTATCTTCCTTGACCCCTCCCTTCACGATTAATTTGTGCGGGTTGGTTTCTGCATTCGATGATTTTCCTTAAGATTGCAGCTGTTTTGATCATTGCCGTCCTTTGTATGGTCTCAGTTATCCCTTCGATTTCAATTTCCCCCAGACTTTTTTCAGTGTTTTGGGACTGTTTTATAGTGCTCCTACGATTATTGGTATTGTATTGACTTTCTTCATGCTCTATTATTATTATTATTATTATCATCATCATCATCATCATCATCATCATCATCATCATCATCATCATCATCATCATCATCATCATCATCATCATCACCATGATGATGATGATGATTTTTATTATTTTTTATTTTTTATTTTTATTATTATTTTTTGTACTCACTAGAAGTTCTCACACAGATCATTGTCAGTGATTGCTCACCGACAACAACCAGTGGTATTTCCTGGAGTCTGAGTGACAACAAGTCTCCCCAGACTTCCAGTGTTCTTCACCTCTTTTCGATAACGATGCGGTATCACAACAGTCTCTTACCATTGATTTCTCGCTGGTAAGGACAATGGGTCTTCTCTGGGATTTGGGTGGCAACAAGCCTCCCCAAGGTCTCAGCACTCTCTGCACTTTTCCAGTGGAGGTCTGGTTTGTGCTGTCCCTCCTCGGTCTTCTCATCCTCCTCGACCCTCTACAAATATGTTGTCTGGTGTCAGCCTAGGCCGGCACCAGTTAAAAAAAATAAAAAAATAAAATAAATGAATAAAATAATATTTCTTTAAATTAATTAATAAATAAATAAAAAAAAATTAATTAAAATTTTTTTTAAAATTTTTTCCTTTCAATTCCTTTTCTTTTTTTTGTTCTTTTCCTTTTCTCTTCCCTTATTTAAAAGAAAGGAATTTTAAAAATTCTTTTTAATTTTGTTGGGTGGGTGGGGGAGAGGGAGGAGCTTATAGTGTTTCTTGTAATTACTGTTTCTTGGTTCATTTTTGTGTAGGGATAGCTGAGACCGGTGTAATTTATTGGGGGGGGGGGGGGAGATTATGAAGTGCTGTTTCTTGCAGTTTCTGTTCCTTGGCTCTTGTGGTCTTCTTCGTGTGGTCTTGTTTTTTCCGTTGTAAATTCCTTGTGACTGGTTAGCCTTTGTAGCTTATGTGTGTTAGTTTCCGCATTCGAGGATTTTCCTCAAGATTGCAGCTGTTTTGATCATTGCCGTCCTTTGTATGGTTTCGATAGTCCCTTTGATTCCAATTTCTCCCAGTCTTTTCTCCAGGTTTTTTTGGATTGTTCCTAGTGCTCCTACGATTATTGGTATTATACTGACTTTCTTCATGCTCCATATTCCTTTCAGTTCTCTGGCTAGTTCTGTGTATTTACTTCGTTTTTCCGTGTCTTTGATCTTCACTCTGTGGCTTGCTGGAACGGCGAAGTCTACGATTTTACAAGATTTTTCCTTTTTGTCTATTATAATAACATCAGCTCTCCTTGCTTGTATGAGTTCATCTGTTTGTATATCCATATCCCAGAGGATTTTGTGTTTTTCGTTTTCCAGTACTGTTTCTGGTTTATGTTTGTACCATTTGTCTGCATATTCGAAATTCAATTGTTTGCACAGTTCCCTGTGTATTACTTTCCCAACGCAATCATGTCTGTTCTTGTATTCTTTTTGAGCAGGTTTGCTACATTCACTTATTATATGATTTACTGTTTCGTCTCTTTGTCCAAATAGTCTGCATTTATTGTTTTCCTGGGTTTTATCTATTTTAGCTTTAATGTAGTTTGTCCTAATCGCATCGTTCTGTGCAGCCATCAGTAAAGATTCCGTTTCTCTGTTCAAGTTTCCTTTTCTTAGCCATGCCCAGCTATTTTCGTTGGTTTCTTCTCTTGTGAGTCTTATGAAGCGTACATGTAGTTGTTTTTCTTCCTATTTTTCTTTTCTTGTCTGTTTGTGTCCAGTTTCGATGCTTCCTGCGTTGTTTGTTGGGACGGTATCTCTTGCTGCGGTGATCAGCCTTTCTGTGTTCTGGTTTATGTATTTGTCCAGCTCTTTTTTAGTGTCATCCACACAGTCTTCTATACTTACCAGTCCTCTTCCCCCTTCGTTCCTCTTCACGTAGAGTCTATCTGTATCGTCATTTGGATGTAGCGCATTGTGCATAGTCATTAATTTTCTAGTCCTCTGATCAAGGTGCTTGAGTTCTTCTTTAGTCCAGTTTATGAATGGTCCAGAATATCTTATTAGTGATACTGCCCAGGTATTTATTCCTTTGATTAGGTTTCTGCTATATCATTTTGTTTCTAATAGCTTTCTTCTTCTTCTCAGGTATTCTTTTCCAATCTTCTCTTTCATTTCTGTTGATTTGATTGTGTCTGCTTCCAAAACTCCCAAATATTTATAGCTCTCTTGTTCATCTAGCGCCCTCATCTGCTCTTGGTTGGGTAGTTCCATGCCCTCAGTCGTCTCCAACTTTCCCTTTTTAATCTCTAGCAATGTACACTTTTCCATTCCGAATTCCATTTGAATGTCCTGACTGAAGATTCTGGTCGTATTTATCAGCTTTTCCAGTTCCTTTTTGCTTTTTGCAAATAGCTTCAGGTCGTCCATGTACATGAGATGGTTTATTCGTTGTACTCTGCCTGTGAACTTGTATTCGGCATCACATTTCCTGAGTATGTAGTTGAGTGGCATCATGGCTATGATAAACAGTAGTGGTGATAGGGAATCTTCTTGGAAAATGCCTCTCTTTATTTTTATCTCCGTCAAGTATTGTCCCCCAGCCGTCAGTTCTAATCTCCATGTTTCCATTGCTTTCTTGATGAAATTAATAATCCTGTTGGGTATCTTGTACATTTTTAAACATTCAATTATCCATGCTTGAGGGATTATGTCATACGCTTTTTTGTAGTTAATCCATGCCATAGATATGTTCTTTTTCTTGCTTTTAACTTCTTTCAGGATCTTTTGATCTATGTATAACAAATCATGCGTCCCTCTTTTCCCTTTCTGGCATCCTTTTTGTTCCTCGGGAAGTAGTCCACGACTGTTCAGTGAATGGTAAATTTGCTCTCTAAGTTGTGCCGTTAGGATTTTCCACATTGTCGGTAAACAGGTTATTGGTCTGTAATTGCTTGGGGTCGTTCCCTTCTTGGCGTCTTTTTGTATGAGCGTTGTCCTTCCTTTGGTCATCTACTCTGGTACGTCTGTTTTATGGATACATACTCTCAGTTTCTGTGCTAGCCTTTCATGTAGGGTCGTGAATTTTTTGGACCAGTACGCATGTATTCCATCGTGACCTGGTGCTTTCCAGTTTTTTATTATTATTATTATTATTATTATTATTATTATTATTATTATTATTATTATTATTATTATTATTATTATTATTATTATTATTATTATTATTTATTTATTGATTTATTTAAACTATATCTTTCAACGTTTTAGATTATCACTATTCTTTAATTAATAATTCCCTATAATACATTTAAGGATATTGCACCCACCTACACGGAGCTAAATGTTTATATAGTTTTCATTGTCAATCGTAAATGGGTACGTTACAATATATAATTTATTCTTCAGTTAATACTTGCTTATTTATTATGATCTTTTAATTTATTCTAACTAATATTATTATATTTATTATATTTACATTTGCCGTTATGTAGACAACAACCAATGATCTAATTTCTCTTATTTATAATATTTCCTTTATATGTTAGCATTTCTACAGATTCCGTTAGGCATAAATTGCATCTTTTACGTTTATTCGACAAATACTTATCAGCTTTTTCTAACATTGTTCACTTCATGGTATTTGTTTAATTTGAGTTCCATAATATAATCTGCTAATGAAGTACTAGATTTTTCGATTCCTACCGTACAAGTATTTTTTAATAGCTGACACATGGTGATTGTATCTATATTTAAACGAGCCCTGTCGAACCTATATATATATATATATATATATATATATATATATATATATATATATATATATATATATATATATATGTGAAAAAATGACAAACGGAAAACAAGTTAAGGTGCAGGAGAAAAACAAAAACAAGAGATATTTAGATCGGTTTCGTTCGTGACGCCATGAACGAAACCGGTCAAAAAATCTCTTGTTTTTGTTTTTTTCCTGCACTTTAACTTGTTTTCCGTTTGTCATTTTTTCACACATTTTGTCCACCACGACATTTCATTTTCATGAATTATCGTGTACCTTACCACATATATATATATATATATATATATATATATATATATATATATATATATATATATATATATATATATATATAGATGTTTTATATCTTTCAATAACATTACATTTATATATTATACATTTTGTCAAATATTCCCGATTAAATAGGCATTTTACATTCCTCCTTCAGTTACATTTTTTTTTTATTTCTCGTCTGATTTTGGGAGTTATCTGCTATCATTTTATTTATTTAGTTTATATTTATTGGATGAAATTATGGTATTTCTGATAAACAATATAATAAGATACTTTTATTGTATTTTTGTTAAGCAATTTCCCTGAAGTTTAATTTCTTTTAAAGTTATTATGGATTATCTTATCAGATCCCTTTGGTGTGTACGTTTTAACGTGTATACTATATGGGGCAATGAACCAAATAGTTTTCTTCCTGTTTCTGTTTCTATTATTTTCATCTCTATTATTCATATCCTCATAGTTATCATTTTTGTTAGTATAATTAGCCTTTTTCACTCCTTGACTCTTTATTTTTAGTATCTCGGTTTCTTTAATTGTTGCTGTCCTCCTCAAACACATACACACCCATGATATACAAAGTATGCAAAATTATAAAAGAGTATCGATAATTTTCATCAGTGCCCAAGAATGTCACCAGTCAAAAGATAGAAACAATTGTTTACCAATATAAACTGTTTTTTGATGAACTTATTGAAATTTGCTTTCATCATTAACGAAGGTTTACATATACAGATAAAAATGGTGCCAAATAAGATATTATTAAGATATCTATCTATATTTATATAAAAGTAGGTATGTGTATATGTTTATAGATTTGTATATGTCAGATTCACTAAGTAATCGATCATTATGAATTTTGGAAAACAGCTGATAGCCGTAAGGGGTTATAAAGTGGGCTATATTTAGTTTAATTAAGTTTTAAACAAAGGGGTAAAATACCTCCGACTTTTGTGAAATTTTAACAATAATATTAGACATCAGTTAATAAATATTCCCCAAATTTCAGTTTCTTTGGAGTACTTCAAAGTTTGCTTAGACGGTATGATATCAGCACAATTTCTAATTTTAAATTCAAATATTTCAGATTTGCATTGAATTTAATTCATAGTTAGTTTCGTCTATTGAAGCCGTATGAGAAGGTTGAGGATTTTAAGTTTAGTATATTATTATTATTATTATTATTATTATTATTATTATTATTATTATTATTATTATTATTATTATTATTATTATTATTATTATTATTAATAATAATAATAATATTAGTAGAGTTCATAATAGTTAAACCCTCAGCAATAAATAAATTACAGAATTTTTAGCCCGGTGTATGTGATCTTTGCTAAGATCTAATTCTATGAGGATTTTTGATTAAAAAACTGTATGTAATTATAATTTGGTTCAGATAAGGTACAGTTGAATAGCAACTCCTTATTGTATTTTTTATTTAAAACTTTACTATACCTATGTGATATAATCTATTTATGGTGATGTTCTTTGATTTATATCTGTAGGATTTCCAGTGTTGAAATTGATATAATTAGCAATGACATTGTTATTGCTGCTATTAGCATTAATGTTATTATCAGTATTGATATTGTTATTTCTGTCATTATTGCTATCATTTGTGATATTATATTTAATTATACACCTGTAAATTAAATCACTATGCATATATTTATTACATAGCGGACATAGACTCTTATTTATACAGTTACAGTTATTAAACATAGACGTTGCTTTGCTAAGATTTATTGAATAGCAAATCCTTATTGTAATTTTATCTAAAATTTACTATACCTATGTGGCGTTTGGAATTTATAAAGGACTATTTTATAGAATTCGCTTAGATATTTGTTTAGAAATCTACAGAGTATGGTGGATTAAACCAAATAGCATATTCACTTCTATTATTCTTAATTTTATTATTATTGTTTGCTATGAGGTTTTAGGACCCTCTTACGATTTATAATCATACTTATGTTAAACGATTGTTATTATTAGCCTTTAATTTCTTCATTTTATTCTTAATGACAACATTACGAGATAATATATAGATTCTATTTCATGTGTCTTCACATCCTTTAATTGAACTAATCTTATATCTATGACATGGATTAAGGAGAGCATTATTGTAGTAAGTAGCATTTTGGTCGAAATAAACTTATATTAACCGAAAGTTTGAAGATTTTATTAGAAAGGTTTGGTATAATAGATTTTATGATAGAGTTCGGATGGTTTGAATTATATTGCAATGTCTGATTGGGTTTATATAATGGGTAATAGATAGCAGTATTAAGATCTAATGTTATATCTAAAGAGTTATTTTCTGGTTACTATCTATAGTTATATTCAAGACATATTTCTCGAGCAATTCATGTAAATCTTATTTAGCCATATCGTACGTTCGGTCAGATGCACTATAGTAAATATGGCGTAATATCTATAAAGCCCGCTCTTTAATTAAAGAATCGTGAATGAATTTCGTTTAGTAGAAATAAACTTACTAAATCAGTAACTTGAACCGAGTCCATGGAGCCCATTTAAATGTTAACATTTTCTGGTGTATTAAATGTCAAAAATTTATCGTCAAACTCAGTAATAGATTTCCTAGTTAAATCCTTATTTCCACTTCTGTACGATGTTTGTGGATCTTATGTTTAGTTAGTAATGCACTGGCCTCGAGATTAATTTTCTTAATAGCTTGATAGTTTTTCCTCAATTCCTTATGATGGTATCTCTGTATGTTACATAATCCATTTTTATAGTGTTTTATTGCCTTATTATCAGGGATAATCCGATATTTTTGTGTTATAATTGTATGTGCAACTTTAGTTATGTTCTTAATATTGGAATTCAAATAATTCTTTGGTTTATTTTTTTTCCAAAAAAGGCATGAGATTAAATTCTTTTTATATATTGTTTGAATTCAGCTTTAATTTTTCTGGCTCCTAAAAATGTGAAAGTCAAACAGAGTAAAACAATTTGGAACAAGAAACTGTTGTGGATGTATTTCTGACATTTGTTGGTTTAAAATTCTAGTGGACTGTAAATTTTTTCTGATGAAGAGACTTGATAATAAATAAATCCTTGTCTCATTAACGGTCGTACACAGACTTTTGTTTATCTTGAAATTTTGTAACTGATATACAAAATAAATTAATATGTCCTAATTCTGGATATTTCTAAACTGTCATATATATATATATATATATATATATATATATATATATATATATATATATATATATATAATAATTAATAACAATGTATGTATTACCATATACCATCAGTTCCTTTTACATTGTAGTCTCCTTTGAAGATTCAGCTCAATGCTTGTCAATTATTGATAACAGAGCAAAATATAAGTCAGTTCATATTATATTCCAATAACCATGGTTTTATTTTATTATTTTTATTTTTTTACATTTCCAAAAAATATAAAATATCTGTGAGATATATTTTTAACGGTCCGTTTCATTTGTCTTGTGCCAAACAAAAATTTTATGTTAATATCAAGACACTTTAATCCAATAACTTTTTACTCTTTGTGATTTTTTTCTGATAATTTTGTAGTGTTGCAGAGACGATATTGACATAAAAAAACGCATTTTATCATTATTATATAATTGGATTTTGTACTAATAAATACCAACACCAACTTGATATTGCATTATATTTACTTGGTTATATATATATATATATATATATATATATATATATATATATATATATATATATGTATATATATACATATATATATTTATATATATATACAAATATACATATTAATATATATATATACATATATATATTAATAAATATATACACACATATATATATATATTAATATATATATACATATACATTAATATATATATATATACATATACATACATATCTATCAATATATATATACATATATATACATATATATATCAATATATATACATATATATATATATATCAATATATATACATATATATATATACATCAATATATATATATATATATATATATATATATATATATATATATATATATATATATATATATATATATGAGAAAGGAAGGATGAGAGTAATCTGACGTTATGGGAAATGAAAAAGGAAAAGCCAAGAGATATTTTTTTTCAATATATTCATCAACATTTCGTCTTTATTTGTAAGACTTCCTCAGGATGATAATTTTAAGAAAAATGTTATGCAAGTACATCGAAATATTGAGTAGACCTGATGGGTCGATGAGAAAAAGTAGTAACCGTGACTGCTGACAGCACTGGACCAAGGTCCGGGCTGAGAGAAATCAGTTGCAAAATCCATGCTACACCTCACAACGACAAAAACCTCAGCACACCTCCCCTCTCTTCCACCCTAAGAAAAATTCACTAACACTCCCACCCTCCCCTTTTTCACTCACAGCCATCCACATTCATTTCACTCCCTGCCACTGACTTCTCTCAGCCCGGACATTGGTCCAGTGATGTCAGCAGCCACGGCTACCACTTTTTCTTCGACCCATCATGTCTACCCAATATTTCGATGTACTTGCATGACATTTTTCTTAAAATTATCATCCTGAGGAAGTCTTACAAATAAAGACTAAACGTTGATGAATATATATATAAAAAAAATATCTTTTGGTTTTTCCATTTTTGTTTCCTATATATATATATATACATATATATATATATATATATATATATATATATATATATATATATATATATATATATATATATATATATATGCGCGTGTGTTTGAGTGTGTGCGTGTGTTTTTATATGTACACGTTGAGTGTATGTTCATGGATTTATTCACTTGATGGGAGTAGGCAATTCAATTGATTGTTGCTCTTCTTTCTTGAGGTGAACTTTCCCCTACCCTTTACCCCTATGTGGATGGTGTATCTCCAGCACCTGTCACTATCCGTTATCGTTGCCAGGTTGATGACTCGGAACTTACCCCCACTGCCCCATATCCAAGTGGTCACCCCGGTCACTGATTCATGACCTTACAACTTTTTTTTCTCTCCAGAGGGTAACGTTCAATATCAAGCAACCTTAAGTTAACTTGCTTCGCGTAAAAAACAACACAAAATTACAATACAAATAACAGATGAAGGTAGCGCGTACACACGTATATATATATATATATATATATATATATATATATATATATATATATATATATATATATATATATATACACGGTAGTTCTTCAATCACAAGGTTGCTAAACCTCGACACATGAAATTATTTTAAGTGTGTATTGTAGGGAACATGAATCGCTCTCTTCAGAAAATTACAATACCAATAAAGAAAAACACACGAAAGAGACACTATATATATATATATATATATATATATATATATATATATATATATATATATATATATATATATATATATATATATATATGTGTGTGTGTGTGTGTGTGTTTCTTCATCACTCATTATAAACTCTTACGCAATTAAACAACATAACAGCTTACACAATTTATCCCCTTTAACTAGCAAACATATACTTACTGAACAGAACTTGAATTTAGATCCAGATTAGCTATTTTACACCACATTCCCAACAAAACTTTGAACATAATATTGATAATAAAATAATAATAATAAAAAAAATTACTCATTCCATTTCATAAACGCATCACACATTTTGAATTCTAACGGCTATGATTCATTCGGAAAAAGAGAAAACACATTCTTTTCACGTCATAATCGCACAACATTTTTTGGAATTCTAACGATTATGTTTCGTTAAAAAAAAAATTCTTTTCACGTAACAAACACACCAAATATTTTCAAATACAGTACCTGCATGTTATTTCTTGAAATCAATCGTCTTGAAATAAAGACGAAACGTTGATGACGATATAATTTTTGTTTTTCCTTTTTTCATCATATTGGAATATTATTTCCATAATTTATATATATATATATATATATATATATATATATATAATATTTGTTATTGTTTATTATTCATGTACGTATACGTTTCGTCCTTTTTAATAATCGGGACTCATCAGAATAGAGATATGACTATTCACTACCGGTCATGTGATTCGAAACCTCGGATTACAAGTATTTTTCAACTCAAATCCGACGCCTTAACCACACGGCCAATTTTAAATAGCGAATAAAAATATTTTCAACATATACAGATCTTATTTTCATTAAAAAAAAATCATGGATTTTTTTTATATATATAAAAATATACGTTTAGTAAAGGTGTATTTTGTTTTAAAAAAAATAATACATTTTCACTAAGATTTAAAAAAATGTTTCACTATATCTCCTGTGCTTGTTTATTAATAAATATTGAAAATTTCATTAAAATTGGTTGATTTCCTGAATTTTGGTGAATTTTTAAGTGAAGGGAGGGTCAAAATGTTTTTACATTTTGGGGATCGGCCTTTGATTTTGCACGCACCTATCTCTTAATAGCAAGATAGGAGTTGGTGATTCCATTATTAAACAAACAGTTAACATTGAACTTTTTTTTTGTATAATTTTTAAACAAATTTCAAAGTCTGAATTACTTACGGTTGATTGGGTTAGAAGTTTAAATAATGGTAATTCATAATTCAGTTTTTTGCAGTATTTGATCGTGAATTATTATTTTCTTTAAATTTATATTGGATAAAGATCAGTTTCAAGATGAATCGAATCGGGTTCTTTTCTTTTCTTTTTTACATGCAATTTTTAAAGTTTTCTAATGCTTTGTTTTAAATATTTACAATATCGTATGGTCAACATGTTTTGATATTTTGAATAACTTTAGTAAAGGTGTTTTCTGTTTACAAGAAATAATAAATTTGCACCAAGCTTTATAATAAAGTAATGGATTTATTATATTCCGTAATCATTAATTAATAAATACTGAAAATTTCATTAAAATTGGTTGATTTCCTGAATTTTGATGGATTATTTAGTGAATGGAGAAGGCGAAATGCCTTCTTATTGTTATTACTACGGTCCTTGTTTTGACACGCAATGCAGTGACGTCAGAGGGGGGCAGGAAGTTAGTTGCTTGGCCTTGTAAACTCTCGGTAGCCATGATACTACACCCCATAAACTGGTATTGTCTTGTCCTTCGGGGCTTGATTTACGCCGGTCTATGGGTCTGTCCTGTGCAGTTCTCGGAGGTCCACCCTCCCAGGCTTCGCCTCCCCTCTTTGGGGAGGAGTAAGTTTATTGCTTACTGCCTGAGGCGCCCCTACCGGTGAATGCCGACGGGCTGCCCAGGCAATTTTTAAATCCCACTTTCCCGACCCGACCTTGGGTCACATCTTACTTGTGGGAGTAAGATAAAAACTGGCCTTGTGCCTAACTCCTGGAGAGGAGTAAATCAATACTCAATAAAGAATGTTGACCTTTTGGCTAAGATCAAAGTGTAGTATCTGTTCCGATGGATACTGCACCCCATAGACTGGTATTGTCTTGGCCTTCGGGGCTTGATGTACGCCGGTCTGTGGGGCTTTCCTGTGCAGTTCTAGGAGGTCAACCCTCCCAGGCTTCGCCTCCCCTCTTTGGGGAGGAGTAAGTTTATTACTTACTGCCTGAGGCGCCCCTACCGGGGAATGCCGACGGGGCTGCCTAGGACAATTTTTAAACCCCACTTTCCCGACCCGACCTTGGGTCACATCTTATTTGTGGGTTGTGGGAGTAAGATAAAAACTGGCCTTGTGCCTAACTCCTGGAGAGGAGTAAATCAATACTCAATAAAGAGTGTTCTTGGCCTTTTGGCTAAGATCAAAGTGTAGTATCTGTTCCGATGGATACTGCACCCCATAGACTGGTATTGTCTTGGCCTTCGGAGCTTTATGTACGCCGGTCTGTGGGGCTTTCCTGTGCAGTTCTAGGAGGTCAACCCTCCCAGGCTTCGCCTCCTCTCTTTGGGGAGGAGTAAGTTTATTGCTTACTGCCTGAGGCGCCCCTACCGGGGAATGCCGACGGGACTGCCCAGGCAATTTTTAATCTCCACTTTCCCGACCCGACCTTGGGTCACATCTTACTTGTGGGAGTAAGATAAAAACTGGCCTTGTGCCTAACTCCTGGAGAGGAGTAAATCAATACTCAATAAAACACATAAATATAATTAAGACTTACAGATGTACACATAATAGCCTACAATTGAGAGAGAGAGAGAGAGAGAGAGAGAGAGAGAGAGAGAGAGAGAGAGAGAGAAAGAGAGAGAGAGAGAGAGAAAGAGAGAGAGAGAGAGAGAGAGAAAGGTACAATTTTGAAGCATATTATTGTCAGGTTGTTCGGAAAATAATGACTGATTTTAGAAACAGACATTGAAATTCTTCATCTTACCAATCTAAATATTACCGATTAAAAACCATACAAATACTTAAGTCAGCTGCTGCTGATTGATGCCAGCGTTTTCTTGAATAAATGATGAATTACTTATCTTAGTTTTATAGTCAAAGGAATATCTATTTATATATTGAGATATGTAAACAGTTACACAACTAGTATCATTATATTAGAGGTTAAAAACTATAACAATACTTAAGTCAGCTGCTGCTGATTGATACTAGCGTTTGCTTGAATAAATAATGAATTACTTATCTCATTGAGATATTGAAACAGACACACAACGTGTATTATTATATTAGCGATGAACTATTTGTTATATTTTAGTT
>OY744532.1:66572643-66582643 GCA_963556195.1 Sepiola atlantica | reverse complement strand
TCGAAGAAACTCAAGAGTCGGCTAGAGTTATTTTCGTACGACCGTCATGCATGAAAACAAAATTCCAACTAGTTCTTCTCCCTCGCAGTGACAAAAACGAGAGATAGTGATATTTTGTTCTACAACCAGAATTTGAATTCATAACCGCCAACGACATCGCCGCGGATACACCCACAACAAGGACATTTTATCAAAAACACAAAAGGAAAAAATGTTTGTTTATTTTTGTTTTTTTTTTATGAAAGAAAATGACACAGTACTGGTCAACTCTGATGATGGAATATTATTCCGAAATTAATAAGAGTAAAGTAAAATTTTTAAAAAATTAATCTTGCATTGATAAAGTCTTCTAGTTTCAATTTTATAATACTGACCCACCAATGCCTTGAAATGAACGACTCATTTATTTCTCTCTCTCTCTCTTTCTGTCTGTCTGTCTGTCTGTCTGTCTGTCTGTCTGTCTGTCTCTCTCTCTCTCTCTCTCTCTCTCTCTCTCTCTCTATATATATATATATATATATATATACAGGGGGATTCATAAGTCACTTAGCTTTTTATTTTTGAAATTCTAAAGTTAAAAAAATACGGTAATACAAAACAGAAAGTTTATTCAACAAATTCATTTATGGGAGTTTGAAATTACAGCAAATTTTCAAAATTTCCACCATCGTTCTGCATGCATAGCTCCAGTCTTTTTTATCAAGGAATTTACGACTCTTTGTGGCATATTTGATTGATTATGAAATAAATATATATATAAACAAATATATAAACGAATAAATTTAAAATAACAAATAGCAGTAATTAGAGAGAAAGAGAACAATTATCAAAAGTTCATAGTATGTTTGTGCTTCATATACTAATCATTTGAAATAACTAAGTGAAGTGACTTATGAATCACCATGTATATATATATATATATATATATATATATATATATATATATATATATATATATATATATAGAAATTGGTAGTTTGCTGTAAGCATTGCTGGGAGTAATAATAAAAGTTTTTAAAAAGGTTGAAGGCAATGCGGAGGTCCGGATAGCTGTAAGCTGTGGAGAACAAAAACAAAACAAAACCGAAATAAGTCGGATATAGATCGAAAGGTTTGTTTATTTTTCTAGACAGCAAGGGTGTTAGTTTGTAGTTTTGTAGATTATCAAGAATCAATTTGATATATTTCGAGAGATTTTTTTTTCTTTCTTTTTTCTTATTCCTCTCCTTGTCAAAAATAAATAAAAGAAAAATCTCGGATATATATATATATATATATATATATATATATATATATATATATATATATATATATATATATATATATATAGAGAGAGAGAGAGAGAGAGAGAGATTGTAGCACCACAGGAGAAAGAAAGAAATAAACAGAAATAAACAGAGAAAGACTACACAGAAACAGAGACAAACTACAGTCATTGATTTGATCAGATCAACAGATCCTGATATCAACCAAGTTGGTTTGACCATTGTTCTATCTGATACACTCGTCAAATTCGATTGCTTTAATACTGCCGATGATTTTATAAACAACTTGGCCCAATGACGCGGAGTTTACATTTGAAGTGGAGGGTTGTCACACCGTCGCTACTCTACTACAATAACACCATTATTTCGATCTTACTCGTCTCCCCACGAGTACAGAAAAAGTCAGGCACAAGGCTTTTAAATGTGGGAAACTCTATTTCATATTAAAGGGTCACTATCCTTGTAATATTGGATACAACATAACCATTACTACGACTGGGATGTTTGATTTTCGAAAAAAAAAAAAAATAGGTGGTGTGCTCGGAGAAATTGTTACTTTCAAGAGTAACATCGAGAAGTTAAAAGCCGTACAGGATTTTTAATACGCAAGGTGTGCCAAATCTGCAAAAGGAAAAGCAGCTTCGAGAAAAAAATTGACCCGTTGGGTCGCATACTCAGCTAGGGTTAGATTGTTTTAATCAGGAAAAAGTGAGTTTGTAAAGCCAGTTACATATAAAAAAATCCAAACGTAGTCACTTTCTGCTCGCTATATCCCCTCTCACTTTCTTTCGCTCAAACTTTTCCCTACTCCCCTCGGCTATGGATTAAATTTCATTACTACTTTGGTGGTATTCCTTTTCGTTTATTATGAACTATTCCAATCATTTTATTATTCTATTTCTTTATTGCAATAACTGTTAATAACACACACACACACACACATACCCAGAGAGAGAGAGAGAGAGAGAGAGAGAGAGAGAGAGAGAGAGAGAGAGAGAGAGAGAGAGAGAGAGAGTAATAGAAACGGTATGAAATAAGAGCGGGTGGGTGGTGTCACATAGCATACAGTGAGAGAAGAGGATGACAGACAGAAACGTAGTAAGAGATGGCTCATTTAGTGAGCTAACTGCGAATAAAGGCTAATTAGAAATATTAAAATTGATTTTTTAAAACATAACCAAATCCCCAAACCAAGGAATAATTTACAATGTACTTTGTGCGATTCAAATATATAAGAAAAACGCCTTAGGGAAACAAACGTTATTTAAATCAGTTTTAGTTTAGGGAGTTATAATTTAATAATAGATGTGTGTGTGTGTGTATGTGTGTGAAGATGAAGGGAAAAAGCGGATAAACCAACATGGTACAATCAAATTTACTGTGGTTAATTTTTTTTATTATTTCGTCTGTATTATCAAAAGACTTTTCCAAAAAGAAGTATGTTACTTCAGACTCAATGTTTATCGACTGGGTTGTATTGTAATGGACAAGAATGAACACACATCAGACGAGAGTATTTAGTTGTTATGATAGTACCGGATGGGTTACCCTTAGGTCAGCTTCATAAATTCTTTTGAGTAAAAGGGTCTCTTGGTACTGTATACGCGGCTCTAGACCACCCCGGCCTCATTAGTGTTTCTTTTAGTTGTTCATCTCTCTATCGCTCCTCCCCCCCTCTCTCTCTCTCTCTCTCACACACACACACACACACACACACACACACACACACACACACACACACACACACACACACACACACACACACACACACACACAATCAACCGTGTCCGGAACTCATAAAACGCCTAATTAAACAAATAAAACCGTTCAGCCATTTTTGACGCCATCCTACTCAAGCCAGACAACATCGAAGGTCCGTAACTTGTTGAAATATATACCTTTATATGAATGCCAACTAAATGACCCTCGCCGTCCATCAATGCTTAGTAAGTTATTGTAGCGAATTTAATCTTAAGTATTTAAGTATCTTCTAAGAGAAATTCATCTTTTATATAGTCTTTTATATAGCCTATTATATAGTCTATTATATAGTCTAGTATATAGTTTATTTATGCATGGAAACTAAATAATCTGTATGATAAAAGTTAACGTGTGTTCGGCTCACTTCAATGATCACGTATGCAAATTAAATGTTTATGAGCAAAGCAGGAGAGGCTTAATCTTAATCTTAATCTTAACAATAACAGATAATAACAAGGAAAGGAAAGAATAACCACGTATGCAAATTTAATTTTATGAGCAAAGAGAAAGTGGCTTAATCTAAATAATAACTGATAATAATAAAAAAAGGAAGGAAAATATCCACGTATGTAAATATAATTGTGAGAAAAATATCTGATAATAATAAAAAGAAAAGAAAGGATTATTTTCACTTTTAATATAGACACAAAAATATTCACTTCTTCTTCTTCTTCTTCTTCTTCTTCTTCTTCTTCTTCTTCTTCTTCTTCTTCTTCTTCTTCTAACAGAACGAAGGGAGAGAATAAGAGAGTTTTGTCTTCTTTTCTTATCGAGAGAGGACAGATAAAGACACCCCCCCCACACACACATATGTGTGTGTGTGTATAGTAAGTTATGAAAATATATTTATGGCAATTTAGCTACACAGACGCTCCCGCGTTTCATCCCCGGGAGGAAACGCGGGAGCCTCTGTGTAGCTTAATTACCATAAATATATTTTCATAACTTACTACCTAGCTCTAAATACGTATCGAGCACTGTTGAAGTAAATACTAAAAATTGATACATGAGATAGTAATAATATATATATATATATATATATATATATATATATATATATAACAAATAGGAGATAAACAGTAACCAAACAATCTCTCCTTTTCTCTTTTCCCAGCATCAGCCATAGTTCATTTAACTAACCTTATCACCCACTTTTTTATGTTTTATCTTTATCACTTCCCCCACTTCCTCATTTGGCCTCGTTCTCAACTAATAAGCTGCCACTCTTCTTAGACTTGATCGAAGTCACTACTTAAATTCCCGACTGCCTCCGTTTAATATACACAGTTCAACTTCAACTTCTGAAAAACTACTCTCATTCTCGGTCCCCAGAAGTATTTTAAAATGGCCCGAATTCTCAAAATTACTTTCGAATAAGTGCGTTCCATCTACGATTGAACTACACATCTTTCTATTGGATTTACTTTATTCTTGAACTTTTTCAATGCTGCCTTCACGAAAAACTTTCTTTTCCATCTTTAAATCTCCTTTCACTGGACACCTTATCAACGGACATTTAGCAACTGGACAGGCCCCATATCTTTTTACACGCACATTCTCACTCCCCATTATATATATATATATATATATATATATATATATATATATATATATATATATATATATATATATAGAAAGAAAGAAAGATGGAGAGAGGGGGAGGGAGGAGCATTTTGTCTTCTTTTTCTTATCGATTAGTTTCGTTTCAATAATTTCAATTAATGAAGAGGAATTAAATTGTGAAACTATAGCGGTGGGCGAATAATAATAATAATAATAATAATAATAATAATAATAATAATAATAATAATAATTTGTTGCAGTTATCTCCGCTTCTCAAACATAATTGCACCGGTTTGCCAGTAGGCGTCGCTTTTCACCGTCAGGTGACACTGGAGGACGACCACAGAGTTAACTGCCCTTCTTGATTATATAAACCAGTGCACAACGCCAGACAGGCCTCTTTTCAGTTCCATCCACGGCAGACGGTAGTCATCGGAGACGCTGCTAGTCTCTTTGTCTGACCCACAAAATCACACGTGTTCAAATTCATAAACACGTTTTTCTCGATAAGAGATTTTTCTTCACACACGCATTCATATTCCTACAGAGACAATTTCTTCTCCAGAACATTTTATTTTCACGTACACAATTTCGTTATTTAACATATTTTCCCATGTGCTTTTCAATCATATGAACTATTTCAACTCCACACACATTATAGATACATACATATATACACACAGCATTCGTCATTCCACACACACACTGTATGCGTATTAATGTACTCTGTTTTATTATCGTTACACACGTTCAACAAACGCTTTATTTAAACAACCTATTGCACGTGAATTATTTTTTTGCCTTGCATGTGACACTACTTGTATTATGAACATGTAACCGCGATTCCCCCTAGAAACCTGACAAATCTAACGCACACAATCATGTAACACCGACCAACCACAGGTTAGTTGAAATAGAACAATGTTGCGTAAAGACAAGAAAAAAATTACAGAAAAAAAATTATACAAATCCAAGAGAACTGAAACTACCAAAGGGAAATAAAATAGATTAAAAAACGGTGGAATCAGCATCGGATGGTGTCACAGAAAATTGTCATGGAGAATGAAAAAGCCGAGGAAAGAGAACAGAATCTAAACCTTCACCAGATGGGCGCAGCGAGTATTGGAATTATCAGGAGGCTTATTGCCACTCAAGTCCAAGAAGAAAAAAAAACAACGATTGATATCAGAGAGAAATCAGTGGTAAACAGCTGTTGTGAGAACGCAAACTGATTTGCAATGGTTACCGAAAAAGGCGGAGAGTGCTAGAAATCTGGAGAGACTTGTTGTCACTCAGACTCTAGGGAATACCATGTGAGAAATTTCCTCCACATCTAAGATTCGATGAAAATCTGTTTCATATTTCTTATCTAAAATTTCTTTGAATAATGCAATCCAAATTCTAAAATTTATTCAAAAATCCTTCTCTGATTAAAATTCCTTAGGAAATCCCTTTTTGATTAGATTTTCTTCCGAAATCCCTTTTCCTATTAAAATTCCTTCGAAATTCGCTCACCGACCAAAATTAACAATCTGAATAAAATTCCATCAAAAACTAAAATTTCTTTGATATCCTCATTCTGACTAGAATTCTTAGAAATTCCCTCCCCGATTCGAATGAATTTCCATTTGAAACTAAAATGCCTTCAACATTTCCTATAAAAAAAAGGAAACTGAGTAAAATGTAAGTGAAATTCTTTCTCCAATTAAGATTCCTTCGAAATTCCCTGCCTGACTAAAATTCGATTGTTTTTCCTTCTTTTCCTAAAATTCTCTCTGACAAAAAATCCATCCAAATTTTCTCTGACTAAAATTCAATATAAATTCTGTCTAATTAAAATTTCTTCCACATCTCAACCAGAATTCCATCTAAATTCATTATTTAACTAACCTACGATCGAAATTCTCTTTCTGAATAAAAAATCCTTAGAAATTCCCTCCCTGACTAATATTTCTTAAAATTTCCTTCTATCACTAAAATTCCTTCAAAAGTCACCCTCTGGCTAAAATTGCTTCGAAATTTCCGTCCTGACTAAGATATTGTCGAAATTCCATCTTTGACTAAAATTTTTAAAAATTTCCTCTCCGACTAAAATTCTTCCGAAATTCCTTCTCCTACTAAACTTCCTTCGAAATTCTTACCCCTTACTTAGATGTCTCCCTTGAAGATTTTATATTCCAAATCCTTTCACGTGACAGACGCCATTTTATTCTTCGAAAACTGAGGCTGAAAAAAGAGTTTATATTGGATATTCTGTTTGGTTTCGTCTCAGATTTTTAGACTGACGAAGCAAATTACGAAGGACGAATTTCAGATTCTAAACCGACCAAGCACAGTTTCTTTCTCCTAATTTTATCGAAGGGAAATCCGGACTCTGGCTGCCCCCCCCCCTCCTTCTCTCCCAAGTACATTTGATATTAATCAGGCGTCACGTATGAGCAATGGCGCCTATAAAGAATGCACGTACACACACTCCCCCCCCCCCACACACCGGAAATTACAACCGGACATGTTACTTATAATTAATATAAGTCATTTCAAAGAAACTTTTCTTGCGGCTAAATCAATAAAAAAAAACCAGTGTTATTGCGAGAGTTGTTTAGAACAGAGCAAACCTAACTACAGCCTGACCTTACCCTTGTTGGTCTTGTTCATACCAGTCAAAGATACGTCATCGACAATCAGTCTGACAGAGTTTGGGCAATTTTTGAGTGAGTGGCCTAGCTTCTGTCGGGCTGAAATATATAGTTCTGTGCAGTTATAGGAGGTCCACCCTCCCAGGATTTACCATCTATCTTTGAGAAAGAGTTAGTTAATTGCTAATCGCTTGATGCGCCCCCTACCGGGGAACAGCGACAAGAGTTCTAGAGCATTTTTGTAGGTCAGAGTGCACACGTCTCTTTTGCGCTGGCTTTTCAATCCCAACCTTCCGAGTTTGTGTCCACTCTTCCAGCAGTGAGAGGGAAGGTAAATACCTACACGACTAAACTGCTTATTTCGTGTTGACTTAAGCCCCTATTAAAAGGTATTAAAATAAGCAAATTTGCTAAAGCATTGATAATCTTTCTGATTTTGTCCAATTTAAATCTGAAATTTGAATTCTAATTTCATTTAAGGCCTCCGTTCAGTCTCGAAGCATAATGGATACCCGATGTACGGGCGCGTGTGCCCGGTATCAATTGTAAAGCAAGGGTTGCGCAATCGCTAACCGCACCTTTCCAGAATCGGCACTGCTTGTTTCCAGTGGCAAGGAGAAGTCCAGGCTGGAAACAATGCCGAGATATTCCTAAATATGTTGCGTAAAGACAAGACCACAATTATAGAAAAAAATTATACAAATCCAAGAGGACTGAAACTACCAAAGGGAAATAAAATAAATTAAAAAAACGGTGGAATCAGCATCGGATGGTGTCACAGAAAATTGTCATGGAGGATGAAAAAGCCGAGGAAAGAGAACAGAATCTAAACCTTCACCAGATGGGCGCAGCGAGTATTGGAATTATCAGGAGGCTTATTGCCACTCAAGTCCAAGAAAAACAAAACAACGATTGATATCAGAGAGAAATCAGTGGTAAACAGCTGTTGTGAGAACGCAAACTGATTTGCAATGGTTACCGAACAGTGGCTAAGTGGTTAACGACACGAACTGACAACCTGGGTGTGCCAAGTTCGAATCCAATTCGTTCAAAAGAAACACTTTCACTTAGGATGTCGGCAATCTTCACGTAGCCCCGTCCTGTAAGTACCCGATTGATTTCTAGAAATAATTCTAACTAGAAAGATATCGGGGAAACCAATGCCAACAATAGAATCATCTGATTCATACAAAATGGATGAATGATCAATTTCAGTACTGACCAGTCGCATTTGATTAAAAAGAGTGAGGAGGAAGTTCATTCTCCAGTTGGATAATCCTTTACGGTGGGTTAGGGTTAGGGTTATGGCTGTTGCTATCTCACCTTCTAATGGTCTGGATGTGATAGTTTTCGCTTGGCCATGCAACGCAGCGCATGAAGAAGAGGATGACGACCATTTTATCTCAAAACATTATTAATATTAAGGATGGATCCATTTTCCTTAATTACGTGGTGATTCTAGCTATCTTCAGAAGGAGCACGACCGGTCAACACCCCTATCTAGAAGACCTTCCATTATTATGTATGCAATAATTGTCATAAACCATCCTCATAAGTATACTATATATTTACAAAGCCGCCATTCACCCGTGCATCGAGTATTATCGCCATATCGTGGCTGATGAACCAAACATTAGCCCCCCCCCCCTTATACAGGAGGCAGAAAGAAGAATTTATAGCCTAACAGGCCCCGCACTGCTTGTGAAGCTCAAGTCCCTATAGTATCGCCACAGTGTTGCATGCTGTGCTTTTTTACAAGTACTTCAACGGAATGTGCCCCGATGAGTTTGCTGCCCTTGTACCCCCTTCAACAAAAATACCCCCGATCCATCCAACTAGCAGTAAAATCCCACCCCTTCACTGTAAAGTCCCCTAGATGCCGGATGATTTTCCACTCTAATAGCTTATTTTTTGGAATCCCCTCCCTGCTCACTGTTTTCCGGACCGTGCCAACATGCAGAAATTTAATCTAATGTGAAAAAAACATCTTGCTGCCCACCTCCCCACCTACGTTGCCCCTATAAATATGATCTCTATCACAGTAACCCCTTACAATTCAATAGTAATAGTGATAAGTGTATATTCTATTCTATAAACAACAATTATATTACCAAACAAGGACAAACATCACCGTGAGACTGCATACCTCTGTCTGACAACGTAAGGATGGGCCAAAGTCTTATCTGGCCCTTACGTCTCCATATTGTATGAAGTATACCAAGAGTTATGCCACGGAAACGTTGATAACTCAAAAACTATCTGATCAGGCTGAAGTTTTGCATGGTGGTTATTGTTATCAAATCAGTGGCAACGCGTGACTTTAGATTTCAGAAAATTTAGAGAATTTTAAACTTTTATATTTTAACATTTTATAATCTGTCATTCTTTACATCAATCTCTTAAAATCTCCAATAAAAAAATAAATCTATTTTTGGCGTTTCTTGACACAATAATTCCTACTAAAAATAAATAACTGCATTCGATTCTAATTTCGTGTCATGCAGAATTTAAACAAGCATTATTCCATTTTTTAGTGAAATGAAACAAGTAGTTTCTTTTTGATTTAAAGTTTTTAAATGTTACCATTTTTTTCCGGGAACGAGTTAGCACTGCAGCCATTTTGACTACAGTACGATCTGTATACATGAGGCGAAGCCGAGTTTAGGGTATTAACCCATATCCGATCATTCCCGATATCAGACATCTCGCTGCGCAGCTCCTAAATTAGGGTGACCCCCCCCCCAAAAAAAAAACAAAACAAAAACATCACCCTTT
>OY744532.1:66465143-66567643 GCA_963556195.1 Sepiola atlantica | reverse complement strand
GATCAGCCAGAGAACTGAAAGGAATATTGAGCATGAAGAAAGTTAGTATAATACCAATAATCGTAGGAGCACTAGGAACAATCCCAAAAAACCTGGAGAAAAGACTGAGAGAAATTAGAATCAAAGGGACCATCGAAACCATACAAAGGACGGCAATGATCAAAACAGCTGCAATGTTAAAAAAAATCCTCGAATGCGGAAACCAACCCGCATAAGCTACAAAGGGTAACCAGTCACAAGGAATTTACAACAGGGAGAAAAAAACACACGAAGAACACCACAACACGAATGAAGGAACAGAAACGACAAGAAACATCACTTCATAATCGCCCCCTCCAATAAATTACATCGGCCTCAGCTATCACCATAAAAAAATAAACCAAGGAACAGAATTACACCATAAGCTCCCCCCTTCTCTCCCCCCCAAATTAAAAAAAAAAAAAATTATTAATTTTTTTTTTAAATGGTGCCGGCCTAGGTTGACACCAGACAAAATATTTGTAGAGGTTCGAGGAGTATGAGAAGACCGAGGAGGGACAGCACAAGCCAGACCTCCACTGGAAAAGTGCGGAGAAAGCTGGGACCTTGGGGAGGCTTATTGCCACCCAAATCCCAGAGAAGACCAATTGTCCTTACCAGCGAGAAATCAATGGCAAGAGGCTGTTGCGATACCGCATCGTTATCGAAAAGAGGCGAAGAATACTGGAAATGTGGGGAGGCTTGTTGTCACTCAGACTCTAGGAAATACCACTGGTTGTTGTCGGTGAGCAATCACTGACGATGATCTGTGTGAGAACTCCTAGTGAGTACACATAATAATAATAATAATAATGTTTTTGTCATTTTGATTTTGATTTTTAAATATAAAATCCGCGCTCACTGGGAATAGATATTCATCAATAGAGGCAAAAATGGCGCCCACTCACGCGTTGTGAAGATCTTTATTTCTGAAGTGTTGATAATAATATGCAGACAACGAGGAACCAACTCTATATAAATAAGTATAGTAATTGACGATGAGTGAAATAGAAATTAGTGTTTATAGAAGTCTTTCGCAGTTCGTCTATTCTCCGGCGTCTATGGTTTTCTTCTTTTTTTATTGTTTATCTTGTTTTCTTTTTTTTGTCGACTTAATCGGAGACGGAAGGTAGAATTTACTAAATCCGTCCCAAACACTTACACGCTCCATTATCGCAGTTGATATGCCAAATTCTCCCGCCTTTCGTGAAGCTGTCGCAGCAGGTTGCCATCAACCGGTCGGCCATTTGCATTTAAAAAAGAGTGGGTCAAACGTTCGTCGGGGAATGTGTATATGATATGCGTGTATGTCTGTGTGCGTGTGTGTGTGCGTGCCAGCATTTACTAGTCTCCTCCAGGAGGACAAGGCATAAGGACAGCTTAATATATATAGTGCCCGGCACGGCGAGACGCCCTAAGCAAGTGGTATATCGTCCATTTCAAGGAGGTGAAACTTTTCTTGATCCTTTTTTTTCGAGACTAAAGTACCAATTAAATACTACGTTATATAGTTTTAACGAGTACTGTGCCGTGTACTCTTAACATTATCTCGTTTGTGGAGGTGAAATTGAACTTGTCTTTCGGGATTGATATATTATTTGCCGTTGAAGAAGAAGAAACAGAAGAAGAAGAAGAATATGAATTATGTTGAGAATTAAGGTCATATAAATAATGATAAAAAAGAAGATGAGAAAGAAGAAATAATAATAATAAAAATAAAATAATAATAATATAAATAATAATAATAATAATAAAATAATAATAATTAAAAAAAGTAATAATAATAAAAATAAGATAATAATAATAAAAATAATAATGATAATAATAAAAACTATTAAAATAATGATAATAATAATAATAAAATAATTAAAATAAAAATTAAAATAATAATAAATAGATAAATAATAATAAATAAAAATAATAATTAAAAAATAAAATAAAATAATTAAAATAAAAATAAAAATAAAAATAATAAAAATACATAAATAATAATAATTAAAAAAATAATAATTACAAAATTAAATAATTAAATTTAAAATAAAAATAAAATAATAAAAAATAGATAAATAATAATAATTAAAAAACTAATAATTAAAAAATAAAATAAAATAATTAAAATAAAAATAAAAATAATAAAAATAGATAAATAATAATAATTACAAAAATAATAATTAAATAATAAAATAATTAAATTTAAAATAAAAATAAAATAATAAAAAATAGATAAATAATAATAATTAAAAAAATAATAATTAAAAAATAAAATAATTAAAATTAAAATTAAAATTAAAATAAAAATAATAATAAATAGATAAATAATAATAAATAGTCCAAGGAAACTGAAACTGACACAAATTGAATACTACCCCACCCCCAAAAGAACAACACCCACATGTGTAGTGGCACCAGCATCAACTGGCATCATACGGTTGTAAAGGGTGAAGGAAGATGGAAAGACCGATAGAGGAGAGCACCAACCAGACCTCCACTGGAAGGGTGGTAGAATACTGACATCTTACGGAGTCTTATTGCCACTGGAATTTCAAAGAAGGCTTATCAATGATAAACGGTGGTTGTGATAACACAAAATGATTTACAACGGTTATCGAAAGAAGCGGAGAGTACTGGAAATATGGGGAGACTTGTGTCACTCAAAATCTAAAGTGCACCTTCTGTTGTTGCCAGTGAACAATAATAATAAGACGATGCCAATACAATACTATGTTATATAGTTATCCAATAGTACTTTGGTGTACGCTCTTTTAGCACCATCTCGTCTGTAGTAAAAATGTTCTTGAACCTATCATATTCTCTGACTGGGAAAATAGTAGTAGTCGTAGAAGTATTAGTATTAGTATTAGTATTAGTAGTAGTATTAGTATTAGTAGTAGTAGTAGCAGCTGAGGCAGCTAAAGCAGCAGTAATAGTAATAATTCCTTGTTCAGCCCGTAAGGCTTTTAGGTCTTCTGCTTATCCCCAATCATATAACGTTAAGCAAAACGAGTTGCCTTACCTATACACGTGACCGGAGGCTAGTCTGTCGTCGATTAGACTGTGGTATGGCTACCGAACGTCGTGGGTACCAACATGGCGATTGTTGCTAGGAAATTATGGCGAAGGATTTACTTAACATGTGAATGAAATGAAATGGAAAAGACTACAGACATGAATGGCATTTAATGAATGAAAGCTGAAGGAAGCCATTATCGATTAATAAACAATTTATTAGACCACAATTTTACAAGAATATAAAAGTTAGTTTTAATGAAGAAATGTTCGTTGGTAAAGTTTATTCAACTTGTGTTCTTTGTTAGAAAAGTTCATTATTTTAAGCAAACACGAGGGGCTAAAGATGTGTATGTCTCTATTTGTTAGAACGTGTATATGCGTAAGTGGCAATGTGATACTGTGTGTGTGTGTGTGTGTGAATATGCGCATGGGGCACAGAAAGTTTGTACGTACTGATGAAGTGTCCTGTTCTGTCGTCCCAAGCCGAAAAGCCCGGGCTAGAGTGTGAGTGTCTTCTTGTGCGTTTTTTTCTGGGTTTCTGCGAACTCTCTTCGTTCTTTTATAAGGGTTACCAAGTTCGCGTCGCTTACCAATTTAACATCGATGTGCTAGTTTTTGAGTGGTTGGAATTCCTCAGTCAAAACGTTTCTGTTACAAACCTTGCTTTTAGTGAGTGAACGAAGAGTATCCCAACGAACTAGAGAGAGAAAGAGGGTAGCAATTCGAGCCATTTGCCGTTCGTTCGGATCGCGTCTCGTCCACCACAAGACTTCCCAGTAATCTTGGTACCCATCTATATGACAGTACAAATGAAATACTATGTTATATGGTAACCGGGCGAGTTCTCTGTTGTTGTCTATTAGCCTAGCAACATTTTGTCCATAGGGGTGAAGATATTCTCTAGATCCTATTTGGGAAACAGTTAGATTTTGTGAAAAAATAGAGAACGAAGATTGTAATTGCAAACTAGATTCGATATACTTAACTAGGATTCGTTTATGAACTATATTAAAACAGTGAATATGTGGTCTTGAGGTCGCATGTTTCTCAGGACCTTACGTGGCGTGTGCTTTAGCTAAAATTCTAGCAGCAACTTAATTTAATTTCAATCTTCAAATCTCTCTTATGTCACGTGGTGAAGCTCGCAATCAAATGTCTAAGATTCTCCCCTAAGGAGAATTCAATCGTCTAAGGTTACCGATATCGTAAACTAAAGCGGTATATTTTCTCCTGCATTAGACAGGTTCAGCAAAGTGAATAACCCCGTGGTTGATGCGTAAGCTGTGTCTGTCCCAAAAGAGGAAATCCGTCCGTGAATAATAGTATATATATATATATATATATATATATATATATATATATATATATATATATATATATATATATATGTGTGTGTGTGTGTGTGTGTGTGTGTGTGTGTGTGTGTGTGTGTGTATGAAGATGGATATTAGTGACACCATTGACGAAGCATAATATTTTCCCGTCATTTTTGACGGAAGGATAATACTAGAATAACTGAAGAGCTGTGAAACAACGAAACAGTATGTCTGTGGATGACTATATAAGAATTCTTCTCGGGTAGAGCACTGTCGTAAAATGATATCGCATGCTGCTTATCACTTGCCGTAATGCAAAGCTCTTTGTAAATAAACAAATGGAACACTGTGAAAGTTGCAGGCAATGTTTATATGAAAATATTCTAGATATCATTTACGAGCGCCGATCACGTAGCTCAGTGATGAGAACTGCACACTATCAACTAGATGGTTGTAAGTTCGATTTTTGGCTTGTGAAGGGTGCTAGTCTAACCACACTAAACATTTATGATACAGCGAAATAGTCTGTAGATTACTATATATATATATATATATATATATATATATATATATATATATATATATATAAACGGGACTCTTCTTTCCCCTGTACCTTTGACGAGAGTAACAAAATAACCATATGCATAATTGTCTACTAAACCCATCACTCTATTACCTTATTCACTCGAGCGCGCTTCAAGAAATTAATGACTATTTTCATCATCTAAAAGAAAAAGCTATTTTCAGACCGCCATGTCACACTCTCACAAAAACATACTCCATACAGATGGTAGAAAAAACTTTATCTACTCCTACTCCTCCACTTAACGCCAGCAAATAAATTACATCGGTTAATTTATAGAATCATCACCGTAAATATTTCATTTCATTTTTCTAATAATTTACTACATACTATACAAGACTGTTAAATCAATTAATAACCGCTCCCTGATATTCCTTCATAATTACAGAATATAGGATTACATATTGTCCGTCATTACTTATAACTCTTACACAAACACTTACACTTATTCCAATTTCCGATTTAGATTAACGAACGGTATATATTCTTTCAAACAGTGATTCAAAATGGCGTCACGTACTTAGCAATCTCCTCAAGACAATTCATTTCAGTTGCGAATCTTCGATTGTTGCACGTATACTTTCTTTTTAAATGTTAGACTTTTATACCTTAAGCAATTCGGGAATTTAAGCCATAACACTTTCACGGCTTATAAATGAATGTAAAATAACTGACAGCGTAAAATGAACAGCGATCCACGGTTAAAACATCCCCAAAAAACAAAACATTCTCATAGAAATCTTATGGACACTCGTAATTGCTTAGCGGAGAAAGTGAAATGTAGATAGGTAGGTCGTTAAAAGGCACGAGAAGTGACAAGAGAGGATTCAAAGTTAAATTCCAAAAACCACATCTTCAGGTGCGGCGAAGATAGATAGAATCAACTTTCTCCGCTGGACTTTTTGACACCGGACTTTTTTGCAATCGGACATTTGCTTGCATTCGGGCAGAGTTTTGCCATGTGTTTTTTCCCTACAATTTTTATTTTACTTTTTCAAATTTTAAATCTTGGCCTTTGCCAACTTATCTATCCCGACGACTTCCTCTGATGATAAGATTTTTATCTTTGAAAAGCCTGGCTTAAGGAAAAATTTAACTTGAATAAATTGCCTTTTGCAGAATATACCTTGCTCTGAGCAACTGAATAGAAATACGATTTGACTTTTGCTTTTCTAATTCCTTTTCATCCTTCTATATATATATATATATATATATATATATATATATATATATATATGAGAGAGATTACTGTATTACACTTATATTATTAGATGAAATATTACGTATATATTTTTTGTTTCAGTATTTATTTCAATAATGCTCAATACATGAGTAGAGCTTAGTAGTAGTATAAGAATACAATCATGACACAGGACCCTAAGGCTGCCTGACGAATTGCTTTGATGGAATAAAACACAAACGTTTCTGTTCAGCTCACTTGCTATAAGTTTATTTATACTACTGTATATATATATATATATATATATATATATATATATATATATATATATATATATATATATATACGTATGATTTACAGACCGAAATATAAGCACGTAATTTCATATGTGTTTGCGTGCGTTTTATTGTGTACGCATGTATGTTCGTTCCAAGCGAGTATGTATTTGTTTGTCCTAAAACTTAGACCACCCATTAATCAGGTGATAAGAAGTGGAAGAAGGGGAAGAAGAAGAGGAAAAATGGATAGTTAAAACGAATTAAATCGGGTAGAGGTAGAATATGTATAATAAGAAAGAAGATGTGAGTATAAAAAGAGAATGAAGAGTAAATAATAATAATAATAATAATAATAATAATAATAATAATAATAATAATAATAACAACTAGCGGGACCCGTGTAAATTACACGAAAGGATGTTTTCAATACTAATTATCTTGTTCCTAACCTCTACATGTTTGAATAAAATATGATAAGATTTGACTTGTATATTTATTTGAAAAAAATGAACAATACATGAAACAATTTACAAAACTTCTTTATATACACTATTTCTAGTGAAGGTAATATTTCGACAACTAAACCTTACTTTGTAAATACTTTAGATTAAATTAAATTTGGTTCCAATTTGGCGCCAGAGCCGATAATTTGATTTTCTGTGATAAAAAAAAACTACTTGATCAATTTACCTAATTTTCGGTGTACGATATATTTGTTCCGTCACGGTCACATGCATGATTTTTTATATATATATTATCGGTTTTCCGTATTGAGGCTTTTCCGAATTTGCACCAAAAAATGAGATCGTCCGATCAGCAAAGATGGTAATTAGTGATTAATTTGATGCAACTAAAGTAAACACTTCCGACTTCATCCATCTTAAAATGACTTTTTCCAAAATCAAACTATTCCGTCTCGGCGACAAAACAATACAATTCTAAATAAATAAATTTAAAAAAGTGACATTCGTTTTTATTTATTTGAAGAAAATTTAGATGATAATTACGTTTACGCTAAAAAGACAAATCATATTTTCTTCTTTTTTTTATTTTGTTTACTCTGTTAGATAATGGCCCTATGGGAGTGGACGTATCTGTTGGGAATCGTCGATTTGACTTGCGCGAATTAACGCGGGACAGTCGAGTGCAGAACAGGGCTTGTTCTCACAGTCAGGGCTGACAAGGTTACCGTGTGACGAGACCCCAGATCAGGGGTCAGTCTACACCTGCGAGAGGCTCTGTGACTTCGCGGGTCTTGCGTTGGAAACAAAGGGATCTGTGACGTCACTCGTTCTCGAGAGAAGCGAGTTTTTAGTCAGTCTGATTCAGAGAACGAACTGAGAGGACATGCGATTCACAATGTAAAGATACGATATATTTCCCTTCAGGGAAGACAAGCGCGAGAACCCCCCCCCTTCGCTAGGAATAGTTAAGAAAACATTAATAACTACGATAAAGTAGGATTTGCTCTCTACCATCTCTCTCGGCGTGGTGAATTTCCCCCAGATGAAATAACAACGCTTGAATAAATGAATTAAATTTAAAAGCAGAGGTTGTCTTCGGGGGCGACATGGCTTTTATTGCAGACAACAGACGACGGCAGAGAAGAAAGAATTCATCGAACTGAGACGACCATCACTGGACGACACGACTAACCCTCTACACACGGAGTATACGAAACGCGTACTGCCTCGGTCCAGGCAGGAGCGGAGCTATGCAACGACTCTTATTCACCCCAAACAGGGCACATTGCTACTGAGACGTAAGGGGGTACTGTCAATTAGACACCATGCTTACAGAGACTCTCTAAATAGGGAGTTGAGCAGCGAAATGTCTGTTCGCATTACATTTAAATTTCTGCATGTTAGTACAGTCATGGAAGCAGGAAACAAGGAGGGAATTCCAAAGTCTAGCAGTTCGAGGAAATAAAGTATTAGAGTAGAACGATTTCCGGTATCTGGGGGCCCTCAACTTATTGTAGTACATGCGTATGGGCTTCCATACACACCACCGGAACCGGAAGTCGTCTAGATGACTGGTACTAAAGCTCGCCATGTGCGACACCATTTTGTAAAACAGTTTTAGTTGAATAAAGTTTGGTTTCCAAGTAACAAGTATTTTTGTGTTAGTACAATTTATTCATCTAAATTTTGGACGTTTACCCTGATACTAAAATATGGATGTGACATGGAAACCGAAATGCATAGACATTGATCCCAGTCTACCAACAGCTGCCAAGGAATAGCGACACTGGCGTACGATATTAATTAATTATCTTGAAGACTATCAAGAAAGGATACCCAACAAATACCGAGCCCTGTTAAGCTCTAGTGTTTTTGAGTTCATAGAAACGTGTGCAAACTTTGATGCTGCCATAGAAAAACTGGACAGCTTGTTCATTAAACCACCCAACGAAGTATTTGTAAGACATTTACTAGCTATCAGACGGCAGAAGCCAGGATAATCCATGGACGAGTTTTTTTTTTCGAGAGTTAGAGAAATTAAAAAGAAACTGCAACTTCCGCGACCACAGTGCGGAGGAGTGTGGCAATGAGGCAATGCGTGACGTATTCATTACTGGAATATCCTCGCCTGCGATACGACAGCGGCTACTAGAAAATAAAACTCTGGACCTTTTAACGGCGCACAATCAAGCCTCTGCGTTAGATATAGGCCAGCGTAATAGTGTTGGAATTAAATATCCCTGGAAGAAATTTCAATTCTCGCACGTGACAATGCAGTAACAATTGCGTAGATAAGTGCAAAATAGAAACAGGGCAACAGCTTTTGTGAGAAGGAACACAACAACAATCTTATATGAGTTTAAAACAGTTTTACTTGTGAGAAAATATGAGGGCATATATATACAACAAATGGTGAGTTCAAAGTTCAGAAAGGAGGAAGTTAATTTAGGTTTGCGAAAACGTGCTTCGTGAACTTATCTTGTGGGAGTTCTGGTAACAGGTTGCACGTGCACCCGCCTCCATTCTGGCTCTTGCGAGATGTAGTCACTTCAGTCCAAGATGGTTGGTAACAGGAAGGAGTGGGGGCTTTCTGCAACTGCCGTCGAGAGCTTTGTCTCAGAAGCATCCAGCCGCGGTCCTACCAGGTTCAACAGGTTGGACGAAAAGAGGCCGGGACACAGCGTGCAAGCGTTTTTATGGGCTAACTCACGTGACCCCTAAGGGAGTAGGAGTTGGGATGTCTGACAGCCAATCCGTGAGACCCTTAAGGGACAAGGCTGCAACCAGTCAGTGAGGGGGACGTTAATAAATTCCAATAATAGCGATGCGTACGTAATTCTGGATGCCCATCTGGCAACGGCTGTAAACCCAAAATCACCACAGGTATGTTGAAATTATTATTTCAATTCTCCAGTTGCTCTCAAGGAATCGGCTATGGATGCCACATATAAAACTCGTAAATCACAGCAGGTATATGAAAATGATTATTCCAATCCCCCAGTTGCTCTCAAGGAATCAGCTATGGATGCCACATATAAAAATCATAAATGTTTGTTCTGTGGTTTCTTCTACTATTCAAGAAATAGCTGTCCAGCTCGCGAGGGTACTTGTAATAAATGTTCCAAGAAAGGGTATTATGCCCGCGTGTGCAAATTTAAGTATTCCGCAAGTTCATTGGCAACATTGGTCAGTTTTTACTGACCACATTTACTAACATACCACAAGGACTCGCTCAAGCTGCAACGCATGCCACTGTTAATGGGAAAAGGTTGCGTGCTCTCCTGGATTCTTGCAGTACTGATAGTTATCTTAACGAAAGAGTTGTGTGGGAACTAAAACTAAAAGTCTATCCGTTCAATAAAGACATTTCTATGGCTCAGAAAACCTTGAAGACTCGTTCCAAGGGATATGTTGTTGGTAACCTAGCTCTTGATCTTAATAACCAGTTCTACGTTGCCACACGGCTTGGTATTCTGAAAAATCTGTGGTCGGACTTAATACTTGGCCAGGATTTCTTGCGTCAACATCAGAGTGTAACTTTTAAATACGGTGCCCCCGTCCCGAGTTAACTATGGATAGAGCTCGTCGTTTTTGTGCATTGGCCGCAGCAAAAATAAAAGAGCCGTCTCTTTTTCAAAATGTATCTTCAAGCTGCAAACCAATAGCTGCCAAATCCAGACGTTTTAGCAATGACGATCAGGTATTCATTGTAGAGGAAGTTAATCATCTACTCTCTGAGGGCAGACTCGAAACCAGCATATCACCATGGCAAGCCCTAGTAGTGATAGTAAAGGACTCCACCTACCGACATGAAAAATGGATGTGTGTGGATTATTCGCAGACGATTAACCAATATACTGAATTAGATGCCTACCCGTTGTCAAGAATAGACGAGATGGTGAATGATCTTACAAAATACAAGGTATTGCCCACTTTTGACCATAAAACGTTCGCTGAACGAGGCTGATAAAAAGTATACCGCGTTTGAGGCAAGTAGTTGCTTGTATCAGTTTTGTAGAATTCCGTTTGGGGTCACAAATGGGGTCGCTGCTTTCCAGCGGGCTATGGACAATATAGTAAAAGAGGAGAACCTACACATTGCTTTCCGGTACTTTGACTATCTAACAATTGCAGGACATACTCAGAAAGAACATGATCTAAATGTAAAGCAGTTCCTAGAGATATGAAAAACTGAAACAAAAAGTTGCAGAAAAAGAGAGAAGACTGAGCCACTATATATACAAATCGGAACAGTACAAACAAAATAGGACTTTTGAAAACAATGAAAGTCAGTTTTATCAAAACATAAATGGGGGAAGAACAAGAGCAGAACAACCGGACATGACAGAAACAACACACTTTTGGGGCAATATATGGGGAAAACGACAAGTCCACAACAAAAATGCTGAGTGGCTGAAAAACATAGAAAGAAGAACTTCAGGAAATTGAAGAAGGAACAGGAACCGAAATAACGGAAAAAACTCTCAAGACAACCCTAAGGAAAATGGCAAACTGGAAAGCACAATGTCACGATGGAATACATGCATACTGGTTAAAAAAATTCACGACCTTTCATCAAAGGCTAACACAAAATCTGTAAAGATGTATCTACGAAACGGAAATATCAGACTTGGTGCCAGATGAAGAACTGAATTAATACAAAAAGACATCGAAAAGGGAACGATCCCAAGCAACAACAAACCGATTACTTGTTTACCAACCATGTTGAAAATTCTAACGGCACAACTGAGAGAACAGATATACCACTCCCTAAATAATTGTGGACAACTCTGAGGAACAAAATGGATACCGAAAAGGGAAAAGAGGGACGCATAACCTCTTATACATATATCAAAATATCCAGAGGAAGTAAAAAGAAGAAAAAAAGAATATAGCCATGGCTGAGATTGACTACAAGAAAGCCTACAACAGAATCCATCAAGCATGGATAATTGAGAACTTAAGGATGTACAAAATCCCCGACAAGATTACCAATCTTATTAAATCAGCAATGGGAACATGGATACTGGAGATGACAGCTGCAGGGCAACGACTGTCAGATATAAGAATTAAGAAAGGCATATTATAATGAGACTATCTATCACTACTACTGTTTATCATAGCCATGATGCCACTCAACACTATACCCAGAAAATACGATGCCGGTTACAAGTATACATATACTGAACAAAGAATAAACCACCTCGTGTATATGGACGACCTGAAACTATTTGCAAAAAAAAAAAAAGTAACTGGAAAAGCTGACCAACACTACCAAAATCTTCAGCCCAAACATTCAAATAGAATTCGGAATGGAAAAATGTGACCTGCTGGATATAAAAAGGTAACAACTTGAGACATCGGAAGACATGAAACTACCCAACCAAGAGTAGATAAGAGCACTTGGAGAACATGATAGCTATACATATTTATGAGTTCTGGCAACAGACACTATCAAATCTACAGGAATGAAAGAGAATATTTGAAAAGGGTATCTGAGAAGAACAAAACTCTTAGAAACAACACTATATAGTGGTAATCTAGTTAAAGGACTACACACCTAGGTAGTATTACTGATAAATTACTCTGAACCATTCATAGGCTGGACAAAAGAAGAACTTAGGCACCTTTACCAGAAGATTAGGAAACTAATGATCACACACAATGCACTACATCCGAAACTCTACGTGAAAAAGAAAGAGGACTGGTAAGTATAGAAGACTATGTGGAAGTCACAAAAAAGATTTAGCAAAATAAATAACCCATAACACAAAAAGACTGATCAGTGCAGCAAGAGACACCGACAAAATGAACAATACAGGAAGTAGTGAACCCAGAAACAAAAAGACAAGAGAAGAAAAATGTGAAAAGAAACAACTACATGGATTAGTGCCACCCAAATCCCAGAGAAGACCAATGGTCGTTACCAGTGAGAAATCAATGGTAAGCGGATGTTGTGATAACGCAAAGTCATTTGCTAAGATTATCGAAAGAGGTGGAGAGTACTAGAAAATCTGGGAGACTTGTTGTCACTCAGACTCCAGGGAACACCACCGGTGATTATACGTGAGCAATCGCTGATGATACCTGTGTGATAAACCCTAGCGAGTACATAATAATAATGATAATAATAATAATAATAATAATAATGATAATGATAATGATAATAATAATAATAATAATAATAATAATAATAATAATAATAATAATAATAATAATAAAAATGCCAAATTGTAGATTTTGCCGTCCCAGCAGATTACAGGATAAATATCAAGGAAACAGAAAAACAGAGCGAATACACGAAACTAGCCAATAAAACTGAAAGGGATATAGAACATGAAGAAAGCCAATATAATACCAATAATCGTAGGAGCACTAGGAACAGTACCGAAAAACCTGGACAAAAAAGACTAAGAGAAATAGGAATCAAAAGGAAGACTGAGACCATACAACAGACGGCAATGATGAAAACAGATGAAATCTTAAGAAAAATCCTTGGAGGCCGAAACCAACCTACATAAGCTATGAACAACCACATGAAAGTTGCAATATAAATACAACAAAAATAGAGGGCACACCACGTGAACTTAAGGGAATTGAATCAGCAAGAAATCTTATAAACTGCCCCCCTCCCCTCAAAAGTCATCAGCCTCGGCTGATTCTACACAAAATCGTCGTGAATGGTCAAAGAGGAAAGACCGAAGAGGGAGAGCACTCCCCAGACCTCTACTGGAAAGTGCGGAGAATACTGGGGTCTTGGGGGAGGCTTATTGCCATCCAAATCCCAGAGAAGACCAATGGTCATTGCCAGCAAGAAATCAATAGTAATCGGCTGTTGTCATAACGCAATGTCATTTGCAAGGGTTATCGAAAGAGGTGGAGAGTACTGAAAATCTGGAGAGACCTGTGTGAGAACTCCTAGTGAGTTGATACTACTACTACTACTACTACTACTACTACTACTACTACTAATAATAATAATAATACTAAAAAAGAAGAATAAGAAGTATTAGATCGATTGGGAGAATGATGGTCACCTTAATAATGACACGATAATAATAAGAAGAATAAGAACAACAACAGCAAAAAGTAGCAACAAAGTTGTTTTTTAACAAAAGAAATGGAACAAGTGGATCTGGCAGCCCCCTCCCCCTTTTGGGGATGGAACGGGGGCTCTATATCTCCTTCATTTGAATGTAATCTTCGCATCAAGCAAAACTTTAGTCTTCCTTTTCTATACACATAACACCTGGACAAATCAAATACGAGTTGTTCCTGTTGACTGTAACCTGGGATTATTACATTCTCTCGTGGGCCGTTTTATCCGCCATAATCGGATTATACACATCTAAAGACGTCTTATTTATCTATTTTTGTATGGACAACCATTTTCTTACATTCACGGCGTATATAGAAAAAGAAAATATGCAACCAGATCAAAAAAGTAATCTGGGTTTGGTTATCGCCTTAATCACTTCAATAAACATTGCTAGTCTTGAACCAATACCTTTTGAAATATAAATAATACTCTTGATCGCGTGTAACTCTGCCATGAGCGAGTTTTACCGAGCCTTTTATAGTCCAATTATCGGCCATAATAACCAGTGGTAACCATGGCACTGCCACAGTTAATTCAAGAACATAGATTGTAATTAAGTACCTACACATTGTAGCATGGGCTGCTATTTGACAATATTAAAATAGACTAGATTGAAAACATTAAAAAAAAACAGGGAATTATCTGAGTTTTTTCTTACTAATGAATCACCACTTTTCAAGGCCAAGCGCGAGATGGATGGATTGTCGGTGTAATGATCAAAAATAATATGAGAGGATTGAAAATGATTAATACAATTGTTCAGTACATTGATCATTTTAATACTACTTTCGTTTCAGATCTCGAATGAACGTCAGTCCCAGGAGCTAATCAAAACCAGAGGCTTCCTCATTTTGACTGGGGCAAAATCAGGATTCGAGCGTTGGTGGTGAAAGGAGAAAGGCTCGGTTTAAGAAGTGTTAAAGATAACAAGCCATTCCCCCATTGCAGCACGTACTCCAGATCAGAAGAGAAAGAGAGAGAGAGAGAGAGAGAGAGAGAGGATCGATACTGTATAAAATAAGAGTGGGGGGGGGGCTTCAAACTACATAAGGTAAACGATGGTAAGAGGAATAGACTGAAACTTTATAAGATGTGCGCGACTTGATTAGTAAATTGCAAATTACGGCTAATTAAAAACAATTAAAATGTATTAAAAAACATAACTCAATCCCCAAACCAAGAGATATTTTTACATATATTTTGTTTGATTAAAATATATTGGAACAAAAGACTTAGGGAAACAAACGTTGATTAATTTAGCTTTAGTATAATGCTAGACATACGTGTTGCTCATGTGATTTGTCCATGAAAGTTTTCCTTTTCGCCTCACCCTTTAGAATCCAGTTAACGGCAATTGTAACTAGCGGCAAACATGACAATTATTAACAATACATTAAAGAAAATAGGTTGTAATTACATAGTCACAAATTTAACCAAAGACGGATAATTTGAAATATCAAAATAACCGCAACTTAAAAAGCAATACTATACAAATTAATAGACGCCTCGTGACCCGTTATGCCAACGTTGGTACATTGTACTGTAGTGCATACATTTACACCTTTAATCGATTGTGAGGGTAAATAGATATTTTTTCAAGTAGATCTGGAGAGTTAGCGGATAAAGATATCGTCTGCTTTCAATCTAACGGAAATTAACTAAGTTTCACGAATAAGTTTCGTGATGTTATCAATTTTATTCAATGATCACCATGAAAACTACAAAGGAAGAAAGAGATAACATTCAAAAAGAGATAATAAACACGCTGTTTCAAACGCTGAAATGCCGAATAAAATTATGTTTACGTCATCCAGTCAAAACCCTTGTTGCCACGGTGACTGACCAGACAGATAACCGTTTACACGTTTTAACCATTATTTTAGTTATTTATTTACATCATCTTTTTACTCCCCTGCTACTGTAACAACTATCTGCTCGTCATGAAATAAAAAGGGGTTTATACTGATGTTATCAATTTTATTCAATAATCACCATGAAAACTACAAAGGAAGAAAGAGATAGCATTCAAAAAGAGATAATGGAATACATTTCACTAGAAAAGTAGACGCAAAAAGAAAATGGACAAACTCGAAAAGGGAGAAGTTATATTACCGTGTTGCCTCTTTTGCTAGCAGTAGTTTGAACGAAGAAAGGGCGCTATTTGTCCCTTGATCCCATTACCGTTTCCTGTTTGAATCCCAAGGCTCGCAGTAAATAAATGCAGCATGAACTGATAAACAGAGGGTAATTATGCAATTATTGAAACTATTCCGATAACTATATATTTACGTTGAATATACGATAAAACGTATATACTAATAATAACATTATATAACTCACTAAAAAGTCCATTTAGCGACCATTACAGCTACTACTAATCCCCTCCCTCTAGTTTCCTCTTCCCACCACTTGTCGACTCATTCGCCCTTTCTCCAACCATCTAATACATTCAATGTGCAAACAAGCAATCAAACAGGATTAGCAGAGTTTTAGGATTATACAAATCGATATGAAAATCAGGAAATTCTCGAATTTTCAACGCGCGTTCATTAATTACTTACTTTTATAACGAGTGAAAATTATTTTTCATCGAGGATATTTTTGATGATTCTAAAATCACCCAGAAGAAATAAGATTATACACATTTTATGAATAAATGTTTTCTTATATAGAATAACTAGAAGAATACCCGTCCCAGGACGGGTAAAATTAATCTCGCGAGCAAAACTTTTTGCACCACTTTTATGTCCCTTTACGAAGATTAAAATCAATATATAATAATACTAAATCTTATGTCTGGAACCCTCCAACAATTTTAATGAACATCCATTACATGATTTTGATTCAAGAAAATGTCTAAAATTTAAGGCTTAATGGGTCTTAAGAAGAAATTGAAATTCAGGGAATCTTTCTTAATTTGTGTCTAATGATTAGGGATAAAATTCAATGCAAATCTGGAAAATTTAAATTTTCAAATAGGAAGTAGTGCCCATATTATGCTCCCTAAAAACCCTTTCTAAAGAAACTGACATTTGATAAATATTTATTAATTGATGTCTTATACCTATTGTTAAAATTTCGCAAAAATCGGATGAATCTGAATTTTTACGAAGGGCTTCCCCCACTTTGCATGAAACGAAATGAAACTAAATATATCCCACATTACTCACATTTATGCATAGCAGCTGTGGTCTAAAATTAATAAGTATCGGCGAATTAAGATACAAATATAGAAACATATACTTGACTTTTTTTATAGAGCTATAATTTCTGTAGCTATAAAAGGTTATATATTTTTTTAGTTCTGTGGGTGAAGATACATCCTTCGAGTCATAGGTTTTAAAAATAATACTATTTTTGTAAATATTGAAATTAAATAAAAAAACAAAAATTGGACTCAACATTTTCCATTCTGTCAAAAGTTTGATATGCATTGCATTCTTTTGTTCTGCATGTATATTTGTTATATATTTTTTCCATGATCTACTATTCATTTGTGCTTGCCAGTCATTTTTGTGAAGTAGGGGGTGGAATTACCCCGGGTCACCGAACAGTATTTCAAAATACTCGAGCGTCGATTTTAATTTTGTTCTGCCCGATGTATATAGTTATTCGTTTAACGAATAGTTGTTGTAGTATGCCTTACCGATTGACGCATAAAATCCTTTAAGCACGCGTGTCTATGTCGCCTCCGCCGTCGTTCTTGTGAATCCAGGTTGTTTTCGTTTCTTGATAAAAACCCACACCGACGCTGGTTGTTCAGTTTATAGCAAAATCTATTTAAAACATAATGACAATCACAGAAAGAGGTTGTCTTTGTTAGTGAGAGAGACATACATATATATTGACAGATAGATCGACAGATGGCTTGCCTCGTTACATTAGCCACCTGCGTTCGCTGCTCCCACTTTTAGGAAAGGCTGTCATACACGTCTTCTCTGGTTGAAATCTCGCCGGCTAAGAGAGAGATAGAGAGCCTCACCCGGGACTCACGTAGTTTTTCGACTTCCGTCCGGTATTACTCTCTGAGCCTTTCACCTCTAAACTTCTCCACTCAACCACGGTTCGTGTTATGTAACACAGTAAATTCGACATTGAAATTATACAACACAAATGAGAAAACCATAATATAAATTGTATAAGGTTGAATTTAATGTGGTAATGCTAGTTTTACAATCATCACAAACTATTTTTTAAAATATTCATTGAATAATGATTTAATGTTTTCACGGTTAAAATGCAGTTGTATTGCCTCAATCTTTTATAAACGCCCGTATCTTTTTTACAAATATTACTATATAATGAAAGGTGTGGTTAAAGCAAAGCTTATCCACCAGAGTTGGTGAATTGCGTGATTATACATGGTGGATTTCTATCCAATTGTTAATAATACAAATAATAATTTATAATAAAAAAGTGCAAATAGGTAATTGATTATTTTCTTACACTAGTTGCTTCCCTTTTATTAAGTTCGTTTTCAGAGTATTTTAGTTAGTTGTTCGAAATTAAAACACATTTTGTTTTCTAACAATTACCTGGCGCAGCTTGAGTAGGTGTTGTTAATAACATTCGACGAAACGTCATCGACAATCAGTCTCACAGTGGCTTTGCTGTTGTATGCCTGAGGTAGGGTTATGTTCAGTCCTAGGAGGTTCACCCCTCAGGCTTTACCGTCTCTCTTGGAAGGGGTTAGTTTATTACTAATCGCCAGAGGCACCCCTACTAGAGAATACCGTATTTTTTTTGTAGACCATAGTGCATTTCACCTAGTGTGCTGGCTTTTGAAAACCCACCTGACCTTGTGTCTAACTTGCTACAGAAGAAGTAAATAAAATTGTGTTATAATCATAAACGTTGACTTTAAACAGAAGGACAGGCGAGAACAAGATGTTGGCCCATTCTCATTCCTATAAAATATAAATAAAAATAAAAAGTGAAGTTGTTTTTTGTTTGCAAAGTATAATTCAACATTTGACAACACATATTAGATTTATATTTAAAAGTCCATAAAAGTCATTTTTTAACCACCAAATTACATAACAAAAAAAAACACCCATATTCGGAACACCAGGAAGTTTCATCGGATGTCTTACTGGCTTGGCCGGCCAAGAGCAGGTTCAAGGTGTTCTCTCGAATCATAGCGACGGAGAGCCACCCGTGGAGCCAAGTCAATTCACGGCGTAGCGCGTCAATAATAGATCAAGACAGTTGTGAGGCCCATCGCTCCACGTCGATCGGTTGGAATACAAATCGGTTGAGAAGACGGGCATATTTTGATAGCTTGCGGTTCTCCCTTGAGGTTGTTATATGTTCATGGTTTGTCGCCCATTTCGTTACTGATGATAGTGCAAAAGTGTCGACGCAAGTCGTATGCGTTGTAGAACGGATTTTTGTTTTTTAATTTAATCATTGCCCGTGAACAAAATGGCCGATGGAATGTTAAAGGTTGTCTACCCTGATATATGACATGGAGTACATTTCGATGGTTTTAGAATAAACAAAATACATTGATTTTTTTTTAAAAAGAATAAATAAAAACATCAATTCGTACAGTTTGAGCTTATTTGATTTTTCACGAAAGAAAATAAATGATAGAAGAGAGAGAGAGAGAGAGAGAGAGAGAGAGAGAGAGAGAGAGAGAGAGAGAGAGAGAGAGAGAGAATGGTTTAGTTAACTGCAGAAGTATCCAGCGTTTTGTTTAAACCTCTTCCCGCTTTTCTCGTTTGTTGTTGTTGTTCTTCTTCTTTTTCTTCTTCAAACACACACACACACACACACACACACACACACACACACACACACACACACACACACACACACACACACACACACACACACACACACACACACACACACACACACCCACACACACACACCCACACACACACTCTCTCTCTCTCTCTCTCTCGACTGTCCTTCTTCTTTTCTTCAAATCTCCTCTTCTTTTTCGCTATCACCATTCTTTTTTCTTTTCTTTTTAACTATCATTAATCTTATTCTTCCTCTTCTTTCCCTCTCCTCATCCTCCTTCTCCTCCTTCTTCTTCTTCTTTCTTCTTCTATATATTTCTTATTTTGTTTCTACCTCTCCCCTACTGTTTCTTTTTTTTCGCTTTCTTTTCCTCCTGTTTCTTCTCTTCCTCGTCATGCTGATTCTTCATTGGCTTTTTTATACTAGTTGTCCACCTCCCGCCATCTCACACATCCCTGTTCTCTTCTTCTTCTTCGCCATCTTCTTCCTATCTATAGTAGTAGTCGTAGTAACAATTTAATGTAAATACTTCAGGATAGCAAAACACTTCAGTCCGTAGTTACATTTTTAATTTTCTAATATAGCAAAGAAAAAATTTAGAAAATTTCAAATCAAACGAAATAAAATAAACAACTACTCTTTAACCTTAAAAAATATTAATTAAGTTTTCTCAGATGCTGCATTTTTCATATTTTGATTAAGATTTCTTTAAATGTTCCGATTTAATCATTTCACTGAAAAGATCATTTTTGTTTTTTTTTCTCCACAGAACAATCTTTAAATGATGTTCATCTGCGCTCTCTGCTACTTTAAACGATCATATCAAAGAATTCTCAAATTTAAAAACATTTTAAAGTCAATCGCGAATTAAACATTTTTCTTTATAAAGATGGAACTCAAAGAAGTCATGCGTCCGTGAATAAACTCGTATATAAAGAAAGGGCTTTATCCCACAGCATGCGTACAATCTTCATACCATCTTGATACCGTCTACACCAGGGGTTATGAATTTAAAGAAAGAAAAAGAGCCATGGCGTGACGACGGAGTGGCACAGAGTCAAAAGCAGTCAACCTTGAGGTTATTCAAGGAAGTTATTGTTTTTTTTTAAAAGTCGAATAACAGGAAGATTTACGAATTACAAATTTACGATTTTTTTTATAATATTAATTTTGTCTCACCATCATGGCTATTATGCTGCTCACTCTCTCTCCATCTCTTTCTGTCTATCTCTCCATCATGGATATGATGCTGCTCTCTCTCTCCCTCTCTATCTCTTCATCATAAATATGATGCTGCTGCTCTCTCTCCCTCTCTTTTTCTCTATCTCTCCATCATGGCTATGATGCTGCTCTCTTTCCCTCTCTTTCTCTCTATCTCTTCATCATGGCTATGATGCTGCTCTCTTCCCCTCTCTTTCTCTCTATCTCTCCATCATTGCTATGATGCTGCTCTTTCTCTCCCTCTCTTTCTCTCTATCTCTTCATCATTGCTATGATGCTGCTCTTTCTCTCCCTCTCTTTCTCTCTATCTCTTCATCATTGCTCTGATGCTGCTCTTTCTCTCCCTCTCTTTCTCTCTATCTCTTCATCATGGCTATGATGCTGCCCTTTCTCTCTCCCTCTCTTTTTCTCTATCTCTCCATCATCGCTATGATGCTTCTCTCTCTCTCTCCCTCTCTTTCTCTCTATCTCTTCATCATGGCTATGATGCTGCTCTTTCTATCTCTCTCTCTTTTTCTCTCTATCTCTCCATCATGACTATGATGTTGCTCCCTCTCTCCCTGTCTTTCTCTCTATCTCTTCATCATGGCTATGATGCTGCTCTTTCTCTTCCTCTCTCTCTTTTTCTCTCTATCTCTTCATCATGGCTATAATGCTGCTCTCTCTCCCTCTCTTTCTCTCTATCTCTCCGTCATGGCTATGATGCTGCTCTCTCTCTTTCTCTCAATCTCTCAATCATGGCTATGATGCTGCTCGCCCCTCCCTCTCTTTCTCTCTATCTCTCCATCATGACTATGATGCTTCTCCCTCTCTTCCTCTCTCCCTCTCTTTCTCTCTATCTCTCCATCATGGCTATGATGCTGCTCTTTCTCTCTCCCTCTCTTTCTCTCTATCTCTCCATCATAGTTATGATGCTGCTCTCCCCTCCCTCTCTTTCTCTCTATCTCTCCATCATGACTATGATGCTTCTCCCTCTCTCCCTCTCGTTCTCTCTATCTCTCCATCATAGCTATGATGCTGCTCTTTCTCTCTCACTCTCTTTCTCTCTATCTCTCCATCATGGCTATGATTATGAGGACGAGTATGTGCTGCAAGACTATCTCTTATAATAATCTGTAATAAAAAGAACAGCGGTACACTAAGAACTATGCAAACGGTAGCATTTTGAACATGCCGACAAATGGTACAAACATAAACCAGAGACAGTACTGGAAAACGAAAAACACAAAATCCTTTGGGATGTGAATGGGCCAACAGATAAACTAATACAAGCAAGGAGACCGGATGTCATAATAATCGACAAGAATGGCAAAATCTTGTCAAATCGTAGATTTTGCTGTACCAGCAGACCACAGGTGAAGATCAAGGAGACAGAAAAACGAAGCAAATACACAGAACTCACCAGAGAATTGAAAGGGATGTGGAGTATGAAGAAAGTCAATATAATACCAATAATCGTAAGAGCACTAGGAACAATCCCGAAAAACCTGGAAAAAAGACGGGGAGAAATTTGAATCAAAGGGGAGACTGAGACCATACAACAGACCGTAATTATGAATACAGCTGAAATCTTAAGGGAAAACCTTGAATGCGAAACCAACCCACATAAGCTACGAATGCTAACCAGTCACATGGAAGTCGCAATAGGAAGAAAACAAAACACAAAACGAACACCACCATATGACATCAAGGAACAGAAAAAGCAAGAGATTTAATAAACTGCCCCCGCCCAAGTGATGGAACCAGCCTCGGCTGATCCCACACAAAATAGTCGTGAAGGGCCAAGGAGGACGGAAAGACCGAGGAGGGAGAGCACTAACCAGACCTCTACCGGAAGAGTGCAGGGAGAACTGGGACCTTGAATAGGCTTATTGCCATCCGAATCCACGAGAAGATCAAAGGTCGTTGCCAGCGAGAAATTGATGGTAAGCGTCTGTTGTGATAACGCAGTCATTTGCAATAGTTATCGAAACAGGTGTAGAGTACTGCAAATTTGGGGACACTTGTCACTCAAACTCCAGGGAACACCACCGGTGATTATCAGTGAGCAATCACTGATGATAACCTGTATAAGAACTCCTAGTGAGCACAAATGATAATAACAATAATAATAATAATAATAATAATAATAATAATAATAATAATAATAATAATAATAATAATAATAATAAAAACATTTAAAGTCTCGAGCGTATCGATTGAAGACGTCTTTTTGGTAGATATACAAATGTCATGCTTATTGTGAATTTTAATGCTAACTAATAAGAAGCTTCCGAGATTTCACTTCGGGGGTCGGGAGATAATTTTTTTGCTTTTTGTTTGAGTTGAACGTAATTGAAATCCCCCCTCCCTCAAAAGTAGCTAGTTACGTTAGAGAACAAAAGTTAACGTTATTTTTAAATTTCGACCGAACGTTTGATAACTTTGCATCAATTTATTAGACAAACATAGGAGGGGAAGCTATCGTCTTTTTTAATTTAAGAGAAGACTTATACTATGTAATTAGGTAACACACACACACACACACACACACACACACACATATATATATATATATATATATATATATATATATATATATATATATATATATATATATATATAGTGAATGCTTTTATTCGAACATGTACAAGGTCTGCTACACTGGCATGTCGATGTTATCGATCTACATCTATCGAGAGCTGAGGTCTCATCAGGCAGAAAGTTTTTTCTTGATCCTACCCGGTCGGTGAAGTACAGGAAGAATGGAGTCAAGCAAAGAAGAAGAAGAGGAAGAAATAAAAATCATGTGACCAATTTAAAAAAAAATATATATGCCGTTAGAAAAGTTTAATTTACAGTAATTCATAATTTTATTTTTATCCAACGCTGAGCTGGGGTAGAGGGGGACCGAGGGAAAGGAAAAGAAAGGGAAAGAGAAGCGAAAGAAAGAGAGGTATGGAGGGTGTTAGGGTGGGTGTCTGTAGCCGTTTAAAAGTTGTCATGGTCTGATGTGTCTAGTTAGGATTCATGGCACGCGACCGATATTTCACAGGTGTTGTTCCGTGTTGAGGGGATGTTTCAACTTTTTTAATGTAGACGTCTACATTATCGCGGCAAAAAGCTTAAAGTGATATTTAGTTTAACTTTTTACTGGTGATAAATAAATTTAATTTTGTGTAGTATTTGACAATGAATTAATAAAATATAATGGTGATTATTTCTAGTAAAAAACGTATATAGATTTATGACATTAGTATTAATAAATTTTACCGTTATATCTTGATCAATTGATATTTAGTTTTAATTATTTTGATGGATAAATAAATGTATTTTAATTCTAAGTAATATTTAGTAATTAATTAATAAAACATAGCGGTAATTGCTTTTATTTTTAGTAAGAGTCATATATGAAATTAATGGCAGTGGTATTGATAAATTTAATTCTAGATAATATTTGATAATGAGTTAATAAAATATAATGGGGCTTATTTTTAGTAAGAATCGTATATAAATTTATGACATTGGTATTAATGAATTATACTATTATATTTGGTTTTAATTATTTTGAAGTATAAATAAATGTATTTTGATTCTAAATAATAGTTAGTAATGAATAAATAAAACATAGTGGTAATTACTTTTATTTTTAGTGAAAGTCGTATATGAATTAATGGCATTGGTATTAATAGATTTTATTATTCGTTGTGATTGTATTAAAAATGGTGGGGTTAAAACCCGTCAGAAGATTAAAGATAAAATTGGCGGTAGGGTGTTTTAGTTAAAGTTGTTAAAAGAACTTATTGTCCATGAGTGGGGGGACTAGAAATGTTGGGGGCCAGTACTTTTGGGTAAAGTAAGCAATATATTATTTTAAAAGATGATTTTGGTAATATGTGGTTGGCTTTTGTGGGGTTTCGTAAATTAAATATTAAATATTTATGGCCAAGGTTAAGTATATGGGGAATGCCTATACACACATATAGACGCATACACGCACTCATATATACAAACATATACATATATATGCATGCATACATGGACACTCATACATGCACTCATATGCATACATATATACATGAACCCATAGATACATATACATACGTACACATACACACGCACATACATACATATACAAGCACATACACATACATACAAATAGTTACAGATTTCATATTTTCACACATATGCATATACATACATCCACATAATACACCCACACATACATATCCAAAAGTTCTATTTGAAGGTGTTCTAATATTTATTCCAAAAAAGGGGGATAATTATATTATACTTGTAATTGAGGGTTAAAGTTATCTGGTTTGGAGATGTTTATAAGTGTTAATTTTAGGGGGTTGGTGTGTATTGGGATTTTTTTGTTTTAATGGTATTATTTAGGGGGTATTGTACAAATTACTAAGGAGATGTGATCTGTTATGCCTACAATTGATCGATGTTTCCTGTTTTTTGTTTAAGAGCTTTCCTCTATCGGTAAATTGAATTATTTCAAAGTTTTCGCCAAGGCATAAATAGCATGGTGAGTTTAGGGAGCTACAGGTGCTAGTTTTTCTGATAGTGTTCCAGATTACAGTTGGTGATTTATTTTTTATTAGTTAGTTCCAGTGGTAACTTGAGAGTGAAGTTCTATTTTGGTAGTTTGGGTTGTTGAAAGAACATTTATGACCGGTGTATCTTTCTTTGAAGGTATTACCTGCCATACCTATGTAGTATTTTTTTTATATCTGGGTTTCCTTAGTCGAAATTGTTGCTTGGTAAATAGTTTTTGTTATTAAACAATTTTGTTGCAAAGGGCATTCATTTTTATTTATGCAGTTACAGGACTTTACTTTAGTTGTTTTTTTGTTATCTGATTCAGGGTTTAGGTTGCTGTTTAGGATTTTATTATTGTGTTTTTTAATTATCATTTCTAAGTTTTCACTGCAACTGTAACTGAGTTTAAGTGTATTTTTGTTGAATATTTTATGTAAGATGTTGTTTGGTGGGAAGTGTGTGTTGGTGAGGTCTAAATTTTTTTACCAAGTTTGGTTTTAACTGCTTGATTGAAACCATATAATATTCCTGTTTCTTGTTTTATTGTTTTTATTGTTAGTTGCTGTGGGTTTGGTAAATTTAATTTGTGTATTCTTGTACCCACTGTTTTTAGTGCTTTATTATAAAATTCCTTATGTTTGTTAAAGATTGTTTCATTTGAGGAGTTATTGCTTATCCTTTGTTGGATAGATTTAGGGATGGGCTTAATGATAGTTTTGGGGTGGGTGGAGAGGGGGTGTACGTAGATTGGGTTAAAGTTTTCTTTATTGTATGGTTCATTGAGAGTTACATCTAGGAAGTTTACTATTTTAATGTTAGAAGTTATTTTAACCTTAAGGCATATCCTTTTCATCTCTCTACTGATAATCGTTTTAATATTTTCGCACTTTTGCCCATTAGAATTTCTGACTACAGCGTTGGATAAAAATAAAATTATGAATTACTGTAAATTAAACTTTTCTAACGGCATATATATATTTTTTTAAATTGGTCACATGATTTTTATTTCTTCCTCTTCTTCTTTGCTTGACTCTATTCTTCCTGTACTTCACCGACCGGGTCGGATCAAGGAAAAACTTTCTGCCTGATGAGACCTCAGCTCTCGATAGCTGTAGATCGATAACATCGACATGCCAGTGTAGCAGACCATGTACATGTTCGAATTAAAGCATTCACAATACAGCTCTATATCTTTATTGAGCACTCTTTTGTAAGCCCGGTTTTATTCTCTTTGGATTTCTACCCTGTGGATTTTTACTCTACCTGGATTCCTGTATATATATATATATATATATATATATATATATATATATATATATATATATATATATAATTATTATCTTTTTTTATTTATTTTATTTACTTATTAATTTATTTATTATTTATTTTTTTCGTAAATGTGTCTTCATGTATGTGTGATAGTGCACTTTGAACACTATCCCTGCGACAGAATCACAGGTAAACTAAGCCGGTGTCTGGTGTTGCCACAAACACCAAACCATGATAAATGTCTATAAATACAAATAAACGCCGTGGGACTCAGAAAAAAGATCTGAGTGTCATGGTGGGCAGGTGCTCCCTTGATGGCCAACACGGGGGACCCGGTTTGCATCTTGCGAATGTTGTCTCCTTTAATTTCAGGAACAAGACCACGGACAAAAAACAGGTAGGTAACCCATCAAATTCGAAATATGATAAGGACACTGACCAAACACAAGAAAGCAAGAATGAAAATAACAGACCAAAAAGCCATAGAAAGAAATGGACCACAAAAGAGAAAAGACTGGTAATGGAATGCTACTACAAAAGCGGCTACCCCACAGAAAGAGGATACCGGAAACGAATGAAAGATCTATGGGACATTTCTACTGATTACTATAGAACGGCACAAAGGATAGCAGATCAAGCAAGACAGATACTCAAAAGAGGGTGGTTCTCGGAGATGGAATTAACGGAAATTAAACAAAAGATAAATGGCGTGTCAGATCACGACATACCACTTGAGGAAAACTTCCCGGAAGAAGACGGGAAACACATAAACACAGAAACTGAAGAGGGCGAGGACGACGAAACTATAGAACTATCTTAGGAAGAAGCAAGAGAAGTGGAAAACATCAAACGATTAATGTCCGAGAACAAAACTTCCATCCCTAAGGAACGAAGATTGGAAGAAGTTTAAAGTCGAAACAGAGAAAGTAAACAGAGTACTCACGTACATCCCAACAGACACTATCACAGATCTAAACAACTTGATATATGCGGGGGCAAAATCAGTAAGTATGAAACTAAAAAGGGAAAAGAAGACTGACCAAAAGAATGGACAGACGAAATCTGGATGGGAGATCAGACTGGAAACCCAGATCACCAAACTTCAAAAGGAAGCTAAAACCGTAAATAGGATGAAGGAGAACAGTAAACGATGGAAGAGCAACAATCCGAATCGCAAGGAAAGACTAAATAAGAAACATGAACAACTAAAACAAAAGATAGCAGCAAAAGAAGGAAGATTGAGACGATACATATACAAATCGGAACAGTACAAAAAGAACAGGACCTTTGAAAACAAAGACAGCCAGTTTTACAAAAACGTAAACGGAGAACGAACAACAACAGAACAACCCGACCCGACAGAAACAAAACATTTCTGGAGCAAGATATGGGAAAAGGCTGAAGTTCACAACAAAAATGTAAAATGGTTGAAAGACATGAAAGATAAACTTCTAGAAATTGAAGAAGGAACGGAAACAGAAATTAATGAAGCACCAGGTCACGATGGAATATATGCGTACTGGTTCAAAAAATTCACGACCCTACATGAAAGGCTAGCACAGACACTGAGAGGATGTATCTATAAAACAGACGTACCAGAGTGGATGACCAAAGGAAGGACAACGCCCATACAAAAAGACGCCAAGAAGGGAACGACCCCAAGCAATTACAGACCAATAACCTGTTTATCGACAATGTGGAAAATCCTAACGGCACAACTGAGAGAGCAAATTTACCATTCCCTGAACAGTCGTGGGCCACCTCCAGAGGAACAAAAAGGATGCCAGAAAGGGAAAAGGAACGCATGATCTGTTATACATAGATCAAAAGATCCTGAAAGAAGTTAAAAGCAAGAAAAATAACTTATCTATGGCATGGATTGACTACAAGAAAGCGTATGACAGAATCCCTCAAGCATGGATAATTGAATGCTTAAATATGTACAAGATACCCGACAGGATTATTAATCTCATCAAGAAAGCCATGGGAACATGGAGATTAGAACTGACAGCTAGAGAACAACACTTGACGGAGATAAAAATACAGAGAGGCATTTTCCAAGGACACTCCCTATCACCATTACTATTTATCATAGCCATGATGCCACTCTACTACATACTCAGGAAATGTGATGCCGGATACAAGTTCACATGCAGAGAACAAAGAATAAACCATCTCATGTACATGGACGACCTGAAACTATTTGCAAAAAGCAAAATGATACTGAAAAAGCTGATAAATAAGACCAGAATCATCAGTCAGGACATTCAACTAGAATTTGGAATGGAAAAGTGTGCATTGCTAGAGATTAAAAAATGAATGCTGGAGACGACTGAGAGCATGTAACTACCCAACCAAGAGCAGATGAGGGCGCTAGGTGAACAAGACAGCTATAAATATTTGGGAGTTTTGGAAGCAGACACAATCAAATCAACAGAAATGAAAGAGAAGATTGGAAAAGAATACCTGAGAAGAAGAGGAAAGCTCTTAGAAACAAAATTATATAACAGAAACCTAATCAAAGGAATAAATACCTGTGCAGTATCACTAATAATATATTCTGGACCATTCATAAGCTGGACTAAAGTAGAACTCAGGCACCTTAACCAGACGACTAGAAAATTAATGACTATGCACAACGCACTACATCCAAAAGACGATACAGACAGACTTTACGTGAAGAGAAACGAAGAGGACTGGTAAGCATAGAAGACTGTGTGGACAACACTAAAAAGAGCTGGAGAAATACATAAACCAGAACACAGAAAGGCTGATCACCGCAGCAATAGACACTGTCTCAACGAACAACACAGGAAGCATAGAAACTGGACACAAACAGCCAAGAAAAGAAAAGTGGGAAGAAAAACAACTACATGGACGCTTCATAAGACTCACAAGAGAAGAAACCAACGAAAATAGCTAGACATGGCTAAGAAAAGGAAAATTGAACAGAGAAACGGAATCTTTACTGATGGCTGCATAGAACAATGCGATTAGGACAAACTACATTAAAGCTAAAATAGATAAAACCCAGGAAAACAATAAATGCAGACTGAACAATAGAGACGAAACAATAAATCATATAATAAGTGAATGTAGCAAACTTGGCCCAAAAGAATACAAGAACAGACATGACTGTGTTGGGAAAGTAATACACTGGGAACTGTGCAAACAATTGAATTTCGAATACGCAGACAAATGGTAAAACATAAACCAGAAACAGTACTGGAAAACGAAAAACACAAAATCCTCTGGGATATGGATATACAAACACATAAACTCATACAAGCAAGGATACCTGATTTTATTATAATCGACAGGAAGGAAACATCTTGTAAAATCGTAGACTTCGCCGTTCCAGCAGCCACAGAGTGAAGATCAAAGACATGGAAAAAGTAAGTAAATTCACAGAACTAGCCAGAGAACTGAAAGGAATATGGAGCATGAAGAAAGTTAGTATAGTACACAATAATCGTAGGAGCACTAGGAACAATCTAAAAAAAAACCGGAGAAAAGACTGGGAGAAATTGGAATCAAAGGGACCATCGAAACCATACAAAAGACGGCAATTATCAAAACAGCTGCAATCTTCAGGAAAATCCTCGAATGCGGAAACCAACCCGCATAAGCTACAAAGGGTAACCAGTCACAAGGAATTTACAACAGGGAGAAAACAAAACCACACGAAGAACACCACAACACGAACCAAGGAACAGAAACTGCAAGAAACATCACTTCATAATCCCCCCCCCCAAATAAATTACACCGGCCTCAGCTAACACCACACAAAAAGAACCAAGGAATAGAAATGACAAGAAACACTATAAGCTCTCCCCTTACCTCCCCACCCACCCCAAGAAATAAATAAATAATAATAAAAAAATGGTGCCGGCCTAGGCTGACACCAGACAAAATATTTGTAGGGGGTTGAGGAGGATGAGGAGACAGAGGAGGGACAGCACAAACCAGACCTCCACTGGAAAAGTGCGGAGAATGCTGGGACCTTGGGGAGGCTTATTGCCACTTTAATTCCAGTGAAGACCAATGGTCCTTACCAGTGAGAAATCTATGGTAAGAGGCTGTTGTGATACCACAAGGTTATTTGCGGTGGTTATCGAAAAGAGGTGAAGAATACTGGAAATCTGGGGAGGCTTGTTGTCACTCAGACTCCAGGAAATACCACTGTGATCAATCACTGACGATGATCTGTGTGAGAACTAGTGAGTACAAATAATAAAAATAAGAAATGTCGGCTGCCTGAAGTCTTTTTTTGGAGCAGTATATCTTCAAGTGAAGATAGCTTTGCTCAGTGTCTAGTAGACAGGGACAGGAGAGTTTTTGTTTGTTGCTGCCTGAAAGCTCATTGGCTGCCCTGCAAAATTTTAATGGTCTCCGGATAGAGTTCTGAAAAGGTCCGGTTTAAATTACTACACCCTCAAGTCTGATTGGTCATCGTGTGACCAAACAACCTCACTAGGGCTGCTCTCCGCAAGAGGAAACAAATGACAATGTTTATGACTGCTACAACATCTCACCCACAGATAAGATGCATTCCTTTCCCTGGAGAGGAACTATAACAGATTCGGTTGACATTAAAATCAGATCTAGCACTCTCCGGCATTCGGGATAGAATCAAAGTGGAGTTTAAATAAGATGTGATAGGAAGTGATTAACTTTTATAGATCTCAACAAAAGCTGGGTATAAATTGCGAGCTCCTGCATACAAAATGGAGTCAAGTACATGTTCCCTGTCCGAGCATGGCACACGCAGTTCGTGATCCTCCCCCCCCCCCTCAGCTCGGTCAAGGTAATTTCTTAGATGAGTGAATGACACTTGTGCCTTTTTATTTTTAGCTAATAGAGATCACTTAGGATGCCTGCTCCACTTTTATTTTGACCCTGGCCTGTCCAATTGTTTTTTTTAAGTACACCATCCACTCCCAAACTCCAGCCTATTTTATTTCCTTCGACTTAAATCTTACTCCCATTTAGAGATCAACCTGCTTGTTTTCGATTCTAAAGAAACCGGAAAACAGTGGGCTGTCTACTTTTTAGAAATCTTTTGGAGGGTCTTACTAACCTGCTTTTATTTTTTTTATGTATATATTTTTTTTTAGGTTTCTAATGAAACTGTATAGATACATATATATTGTTTGTAAATTAAATTAAATTCAATTTTAAGTAGGGTAGTCCATAGAGTAAATGTGGTATTGTGGTGATTGATGAAGGTAAAGTGATGGACAAATCGTTAAAGAATATGAAACACAATTTATTTATTTTTTACTTCAATTCACTCCAAACAACGTAAACTGCCACTGAGACATATAAAAACGGTGAATTAGGAGCCAGATTTATACGGACATTTGAAGTGGGGAGTTGTGCAGCAAGATGCTTGTTCACATTACATTTAAATTTCTTCATGTTGGTACAGTCGGTGAAGCAGAGAGCAGGGAGGAAATCCTTAAGGCAAGCAGTTCGAGGAAAACAGCTATTAGAGTATAAAACTTTCCGGCATCTGAGGACCTCTACAGTGAAGGGGTGGGATTTTGCTGCTTGTCGAGGGTATTTACTCTGCGGGGAGAACAAGTGCACAAGTTCGTCGGAGCACATTCTGTTGAAGTACTTGTAAAACAAGCACGGGGGTGCAACATTGTGGCGATGAGTCAGGGGCTGGATCTTGGTAGACAGTGTAAGACATATTAGCTGAGAGATTCTTTTTTTGAATCTGTCTCAGGGGGAGATACTAGTAGTTTGTGCACCAGCCCAGATGTGACAAAAATACTCTATGCATGGGCGTATGGTGGCTTAGTAGAGATATAGGATAGTGTCAGGCGTGAGAAGATTTCTAGCCCGGTAGAGGGAGCCCACCTTCTTTGCAGAAAATTTGGCAGTAACTGCTATGTATTTATTCCAATTCAGGTTGCCTGTGAGGGTTAGGCCAAGGAGTATGAATGTTGAACTCTCTGGATGGGTGCTATACGCCATGGTAATCGTTGGTTGCTAAGGTTTCTTATAATTGTTAAAGAGAACGAACTTCGTCTTGGTGGCATTAAATGTAACCATCCATTTTTGGCCACTACAGACTGGATGTCATTTTCTAAGGATTCGGTCACCGCCTTGGATATGTGTGCGGTCGATTTGCCCTCATGTCGAGAATAGAGCGTGGTGTTATCAGAAAATATACTCATCTCAGACGCGATTGCACCAAGGAGGTTGTTTATGAAAATCAGGAATAATAAAGATCAAAAGATAGACCCCTGGGGCACACCCGCATAAAGTTGATGTTGTTTAGATGTCCGTCCATCTCGGACGACCTGGTTCTTTCTTTTAGCTAAGAATGATCTGATTATATTAAATACTCGTCCAATAAATAATTTTTTTGAGAAGACCTTCCTCCCAGACTTTGTCAAAGGCTTTGGATAGATGAAGGGCTACCGCCCTAACTTCACCCATCTTATCCAGTTTATGATATATGCGTTTAGAGATGACCGTTAAGCTATCTGCAGTAGTACGTAATTGCCTAAATCCATACGGTTTATCAGAAAGAAGTTTCGCATTTTCCAGGTGGTGGACTATCACTAGATTGATTAATGATTCACAAGATTTTAGCAAAAGAGCGAGAGGAGATATATTGGGCGATAATTTTGCGGGTCAGTTCTTTCACCAAAGTTCTTGAAACCTGGTGGCACAGAGGCAATTGACCAGCGATCAGGAACACAAGATTCACCAAATCATTTGTTGCAGAGTTTGGAGAGGACGAGGACCCGCTAAGCAGAGCCTTTTTTCTTTTACTATAGCAGGGATAAGATCAGGTTCACATTTAGTACGAATGGGTCAAAATGCGTCTTGTTAAGTGTAGGATAAATAGAGCTGAACTACTGACCCACTCTCCAACTTTTGGTCGCCTTGTGCCTAATTAATAGCTGGAATTTATTTTAATTTGCCAATAAATAAGTAAAAGTGTAGTACCTGTTCTGTTTTCAGTCTAAGAAAGAGAAATCCTTCTCGATTGGGCGATTATACCATTAAAAGTGCTCATTTTGAAGGAGTTGCATATCCCCCACAGCAAAAACCGACATTGTACCTAACTTGTTCTAGTGGGGAGGCACGTAAATAGGGACTGTCTGTTTACACTTAGTGGATAGACCAAGTTCAGTACTGCCAATGCAAAAACAAGGAAGGGCGAAAAAGAAACTGGTTTAGCTTGTAAAAACAGACAGACAGAAAAGACAGTCCGCCATTGACCAGCGGGTTGCGGGTTTCAAACGCCAGATCCTTATCGTACGCAGCAGTACAGTGTTAGTTTTGCATCAGCCTTTTGTTATAAAACACACAACAAAAGACAACGACACGGTTTGAGATAAAGAGAAGAACTATATAGCCACAGTTATCAAATACTGTCCCCGTGAACAACCAACTAGTATTTCATTAATATTAATTTTAGTAAGTGAAATATAAATATATTCACAAATGTCACACCTGGTGATACCAGATCAGGCTGCCCTGTGGCTCCCTGAGACGAAATTCACCTACATTGACGTTTTTTTTTTTTTTTTTTGTAAAACTTAATTATGTTCTACAAAACCAAAAACAAAAACAACAGCCCCTCTCCCTTTCTCCCTCCCCTTTTTTATTTTATTTTTAGATCTTGAAGCATAAATCTTTTACTATAATGACCAGATTCGGCATTAAATAACCCAAAAAGGGTTGATATGCCGTAAAACAAAACTACCAAACCAAAAACGATGATTAAACATTTGAAGATATAAAGAACTTGAAGCATAAAAACTTTTACTATAATGACCAGATTCGGCATTAAATAACCCAAAAAGGGTTGATATGCCGTAAAACAAAACTACCAAACCAAAAACGATGATTAAACATTTGAAGATATAAAGAACTTGAAGCATAAAAACTTTTACTATAATGACCAGATTCGGCATTAAATAACCCAAAAAGGGTTGATATGCCGTAAAACAAAACTACCAAACCAAAAACGATGATTAAACATTTGAAGATATAAAGAACTTGAAGCATAAAAACTTTTACTATAATGACCAGATTCGGCATTAAATAACCCAAAAAGGGTTGATATGCCGTAAAACAAAACTACCAAACCAAACCATACCAAATGTCACACGTTTCCAAATATAAACTAAATACACTAATAACAATTATTTAGGACGGCGGGAGGAGCTAATTTAAAAGGAAAAATACACTCAAAGTAATTTAAATATGCTGATGGGTATGCGGATTACGACACGTCCTGAAAATAAGGGTTAAAGTAAAGACATTGTTCCGGATGCAACATTAAATATGCCAAAAGGCGACCATTTTGTATTTTATTCGTTTTTGTTCTGCTGGCTTTTATATTTTAGTCATTATTTAAACTCCAGTCAATGTGACGGCTTCATTGGTGTCAGATAAAGCATACTAAACATTGAAACAGATGTTTTTAACAGGCCAAGAAATAGTAAGGAGATCGCTTATCTGGGGAATTCGATATGTATTTTAATTGCAAGTGATAACGTTGCCCAAAACAAATACATTTTAAAGATGTCGGCAATAAGACAGATTCATTCTTTAGCATGTTGGAACCAAAACAAAAACAATTGTAACGATGTCGTCTATAAAACAAATACATTTGAACATATATGAGAATATTTTTTTTCATAGATGTTAGCACTAAAACAAATATATTTTAAAGCTGGTTCAAGTGTCTGCACAAAAATACATTTTTACAGTTGTTGGTGCTAAAACGAATACATATTTAAAGATGTTGGCACTAAACAAATACATTCTCAAAAGGTTTGCGCTAAAACAAATAATTTTTTTAAATGCTGGCGCTAAAACAAATATATTTGTAAAAATGTTAGCACTAAAAAATACATTTTTAAAAATGTTGGTGCTAAAACAAATACATCTAAACAAATTTTGCCACTAAAACAAATACGTTTTTTTAATGTTGGCACTAAAACCAATACATTAAAAATATTGACGCTCACACAAATATATTTTTTTTATTGTTGGCACTAAAACAAATACATTTGAAAAATGTTGGCGCTAAAACAAATACATTTTTTAAAATGTTGGCACTAAAACAAATATATTTTAAAAAATTTTGCCACTAAAACAAATACATTAAAAATATTGACGCTCACACAAATATTTTTTTTTAATGTTGGCACTAAAACAAATACATTTGAAAAAATGTTGGCGCTAAAACAAATACATTTTTAAAAATGTTGGTGCTAAAACAAATACATCTAAACAAATTTTGCCACTAAAACAAATACATTTTTTTAAATGTTGGCACTAAAACAAATACATTAAAAATATTGACGCTCACACAAATATTTTTTTTTTAATGTTGGCACTAAAACAAATACATTTTTTAAAATGTTGGCACTAAAACAAATATATTTAAAAAAATTTTGCCACTAAAACAAATACATTAAAAATATTGACGCTCACACAAATATTTTTTTTTTAATGTTGGCACTAAAACAAATACATTTGAAAAAATGTTGACGCTAAAACAAATACATTTTTTTAAATGTTGGCACTAAAACAAATACATTTAAAAAAAATTTGTTACTAAAACAAATACATTTTTTAAAATGTTGACACTAAAACAAATACATTAAAAATATTGACGCTCACACAAATATTTTTTTTTAATATTGGCACTAAAACAAATACATTTGAAAAAATGTTGACGCTAAAACAAATACATTTTTAAAGCTAAAAACAAGTATATCTTTAAAGATGTTTGCACTACAACAACTACATTTTAAAAATGTTGACACTAGAAATACTTCTCTAAAAAAGCATACTAGTACTTAATTTATATATATATATATATATATATATATATATATATATATATATATATATATATATATATGTATATATATATATATATATATATATATATATATATATATGTATATATATATATATATATATATATATATATATATATATATATATATATATATATACATATATATATATAAGCAAAGTTCAATTACATTCCAAAAGCTAAATTTTTTTTGGATTTTCCTTACAAAGCATTTTTCAAAGCAAACATATTTTAGTGTAACTTATTTTACGAATCTTTTTGCTTAAAGTAAACCAAACATTATTGTGTCAATATTGGATCTGTTAACCTCAAGTTCATCAGAAAATGTGCATGAAAAGTTCTCAATTTGAAAAAATTATAACGTATTTTGTACATGGAAGACTAACATTCAGAAGAAAAACTTTGAACTCACGTGTGTCCCTTCAGAATTCCGCCATCTTGAATCGACACTTCAAAGTTCGCAATATCAATCAAGCAGTCCATTTCAGCAATTTTAATTTAGTTTAATTCTTCTATTTTAGCAAGTGATACCTATTGTTTATCTATAAAATACTTAATTTAAGTTTAAAACATTCTCATTGCAAAATTTACTTCATTAGTATTGTGAGTGAATACGAAACTAAGTGCGGAGTTAATATGAATTTTGTATTCTATTTAAATGTGTTTTTATTCTCTTATTACTCAACGCTAACGTTGGTTACAATACCATATTGGTTACTATTTAAAATAAGGTAGTTTTTCTAACCTTTATGTAAAAATGTCTTTATAATTTTGCGTTCTTCACAATGGGTATAGTTTGCAATATCAAGATTATAAATTTACGAATGCCGGCAAAACCGACATGGTATATATGATATTTATAACGAAATGAATCTATTTTAGATATTCCCTGTCGGATGCCAATTACCTACTAAAAAGTAACGTTTTGGGTGTCAGATGAATATTTTTCAATAAAGCATATTTATTTTAGTACTTCTAAAGACTACATCAAACATTATATTTAGGCTCCCTAGGGTTTCCGCAAGTTCGTTGTCGCAGAGAGAGAGGCTTACACTAGTTAATTTTCTAAATTAATCACCAAATCACTTAGCTACTTGCAAAGGAAAGAAGATAGGGACTTCGTCTGGCTCTATTTCGGGGGATCCGACACCCCCTAGCTTGTAATCGCTACATGGCTAAAGCGTGTTGCCTCGTTGGCTTCCAGTCAAGAACTGATAATCTCACTACACTTTTCCCAGCGGGAAAACTGTGACGTCACGAAATCTCGTGATCGACGCCAGGTGTGACCTAACCTTTGAACTCAAAGTCTCGTCACCCGTCACCGCGACCGTGAGAACAACATTGCACTTAACCTGCACGAGACGACCTTGCCACAAATCGCGCAAGTCACACCCGATCTCCAACAGACACGCCCACTCCCATAGGGCCATTATTTAACACCACTACCATTATTTCTTTATCAGACGTGGCCGTGATCCGTTGGATCACAACCACTATCATTATTTCTTTATCAGACGTAGCCGTGATCCGTTGGGTCACAACCACTATCATTATTTCTTTATCAGACGTGGCCGTGATCCGTTGGGTCACAACCACTACCATTATTTCTTTATCAGACGTGGCCGTGATCCGTTGGGTCACAACCACTATCATTATTTCTTTATCAGACGTGGCCGTGATCCGTTGGGTCACAACCACTACCATTATTTCTTTATCAGACGTACCGGTGATCCGTTGGGTCACAACCACTACCATTATTTCTTTATCAGACGTACCCGTGACTCGTTGGGTTACAACCACTACCATTATTTCTTTATCAGACGTGGCCGTGATCCGTTGGATCACAACCACTATCATTATTTCTTTATCAGACGTGGCCGTGATCCGTTGGGTCACAACCACTATCATTATTTCTTTATCAGACGTGGCCGTGATCCGTTGGGTCACAACCACTACCATTATTTCTTTATCAGACGTACCGGTGATCCGTTGGGTCACAACCACTACCATTATTTCTTTATCAGACGTACCCGTGACTTGTTGGGTTACAACCACTACCATTATTTCTTTATCAGACGTACCGGTGATCCGTTGGGTTACAACCACTACCATTATTTCTTTATCAGACGTACCGGTGATCCGTTGGGTCACAACCACTACCATTATTTCTTTATCAGACGTACCCGTGATCCGTTGGGTCACAACCACTACCATTATTTATTATACCTTGATTTAATTCTAAAATTCATAAACTGTGAAAACATTCTTCTGGCATAACTAAAAATAATAACTTTTCTTACTCTTATAATATATAGAAGCATTATCATGCATTATTATTCCTATATAGAAATAAAGAGACCTATTATTTTGCAATCTAATTTACATACGTGTTAGTGATGTGTACAGGCACATGTATGTAAATTAGAAGATCACACTAAAAAAGAAAATCATTCTTCCTGTAAATATTCACAGAGACATAAAAAAATATTAGACAGTGGTTGAATCAACATATAATGAGAAGTGCGAGAGAAAGAAAAGATAGCTAAGAAACATCATTTTTCTCAAACATAACTCAATCCCAGGACTATTGTAGCATGTATTTTGTGTTATTAAAGTATATAGAAAAATGCCTTAGGGAAACAAATGCTGATTTATTCACATGTAGTATACTAATAGATTTCATGTGGTGAGAAAAGGGAGACATTCTGGTCAGACTCTTAAAGAACACGGGCAGGCTATTAAAAATGAATTGTCATTGAGCGTGATTCTCACTCAAATCTTGGCGTTAAAGGTGGCCATTTATTAGCAAGATTACGTGAAGTTGAAGACGTTATTCTGGATTGCAAGGAACGCCGGGAAGATTTGATCGTTCTACTTCCCATTCTTTCTCGTTTGTAATTATTAATGGAGGATGGCGTCTGTTGACACTTTTCACGCCTACATCTTTTCATCTCAAATTTAAAAAAGTTGCTGTTCAAATTAAATAAGATTAACTTCTGATAAAAAAAGATCAGTTTCAAATAAATAAAACAAAACAACTGAATTTCAAAATATGAAATTATGCGCCCGCGCAAGTATTCAACCGGTTGTTATTCAACCGGAAGTTAATATTAAACAAATTAACGGTCGTTCTGAGTTACTAAAAAGCTGTTTGGCTTCAGGAACAATAAAAAAAACCTTTCCTCTCTTAGATTTGTAGAAAAAATATTTTTTAGATTAGCATTAGAATTGGAAAAACTGGTTCGAAATTCAAACTGATTGACGATGAATACCGGCAGATATGATGAGTAACCCTAGTTGAAGTTAGTGTCCCTAATGATGCTGGTTTAAACAGAGCCGAGAGGTAGAAGATAACTAAATACCAAGGTCTTATGTACGACATGAAAAGAAACTGGAACCTTAGGAAGATCTCCACCATTCTTGTAATCTACCGGGCTCACGAACAAGAATAAAAACTACCTGGCGAATATACCCGGTGAACAAAGTGCAAGAGAGATACAAATAATTGCGCTTAAAGGAGCGGTTAGAATCCTAAAAAGGTCAATCTGTTGGAGTCTCTGAAATAGCGGGTAAATGTCTGGCATCCGGTAGGATGCCCTATTCCTAGCAAAAAAATAAAAATTAAAAAGATAAGTCGTTTGAAAGACAAGAGTTAAATATGAATTAAAAGGGACATCTTTTTTTTTTACTAATAGAACCACAATTATCAAGACCAAAAGCCACTTGTGAATAAGGGTTAGGACTTAAAAAATTGAAATTCAATTTGTGTCAATTTTTAATTTAACTTTTATTTTATCTTAAGTTGAACTATTTAAAATTTAAAACTGATACTTGTTTTAATTTGAAATTGAGCCTTTTTAATTCGAAATTCAACTTTTAAAATTTGAGTGGGAAAATATTTAATTCTAGCAAAGTCAATCGTATGAATAGTTACAAGTGCATTATTGTTTTTAAAGAATGAGCACCCCAGCGTTGCTCGGTAATGAATGAGGACCTCTACGTACTCTTGCTCACAGCCTTTAACCCTACATTACAGTTTTTGTTAGTTTAAATTTCTATATGTTTCAGTTTTCTAGTTATAAATACATTTAGACAAAGTAAAATATAGTCTTTTATGGTTATAGCCGTACAGCGCGAACGAAGACATCACGATATTATTGTAAAAACACATCCAGTTTTTAACTTATAAATAAAACAAGATATAAGTCAGTTGTGAAACTGAATGTCTACCCCTGATAATGTAAGGACGGACCAAAGTTTTATTTGAACCTTACTTCTCCATATTATATGAAGTATTCCCGAAGTTATGCAATGGACACGTTGATAACTCAAAAACTATTTAATCAGGCTGAAATTTTGCATGTTGGTTACTGTTATCAAAGAGCATCAGATCCATACATTAAAATGTCTACCATGGACTAACTTTTCAAGGTCAAAGTCATATAAGATGCGGGACTTAATTGTCTACAATTTGGGCAAAGTAGCTATCTCTACGATTAGCACAACAAAAATTATTGTCAGAAGTGTGACTTTCACCTTTTACGTCACTTTGACCGTGATATTTGACCTATATATCCCTAAAATTAAAAATTAGACACTTAATTAGGCATCAATTTAAAGTTAGGCCATGACTTATATTTTTATCAAGCAGATTATAAAACAAATGGTAACCATCATTTTTTCTGATCTATTTAAAAAAAACCCTATGAAACTCAAACTACTTTTTTATTTCAAAAAATATTTCAGCATCATCGAGGCGAACGTTGGGCGATGTACACACAAATAAACAGACAAACACACAAACAGACAGACAAACAAACGAACAAAAAATACAAACAAACGAACAAAAATACAAACAAACAAACATAGTTACATACTCGACCGAAAACAAAACATCCTTGGCGGGGATAATAAAATGAAAATACTGTAAACTTGGTCTTTGCTGTTTATCGATGTTCGATACGAACGCAGATACAACGATATTATTGTAAAAAAACATAATGCAAAATGAATACTATCATTGGATTCTTTGTAAAATTTTACCGGAGAATAATTGTGTTTGTATCTTGGTATGGAGCCTCGTTTTCAATTTCACCCCCGGATAGAGAAACAAGGACATCATAAATAGAATATAAATTTGATTCTGTGGAGAGAAGCATAGATTCTGACTGACCCAACCCCTAAAGGACACGGCAGGCTATTAAAATGAATTGTCCTTGGGTGTGATTCTCAGTCAACCCTCGCAGCTGGGGATGGTCATTTATTAGTGAAATTGCTCGAAGCTGAAAGGACGTCATTCTGGATTGCAAGGAATGCTGGGAAGATCGGATCGTCCTTCCCCTCATCCTTTCTCGTTTGTCATTATTAAGGGAGGAACGCGCCCATCGACTCTTTCTTTCTACACCTCATCCCAGATATAAACACCCCACTCCCATTGCTGACATATAATTACGGATAAGTGATGCGGTTTTTTTATTGCCAGTCGACTTTAAAAAAATTCAGCAGCAATTGATTTGCGAAGGACATACCGAAAAAAGAGTTGTGACATTTTTGGGGTCTTCTTCTTAAATGTGTTTGTTGTGACTTGACACATATCATCAAACATAACATAATACATGATGAGTTATAAAGGTCCGTAACTGGCGGTATCGAGGCGGGGCAGGTCTCACTTGGTAGGCTCTATCATTTTCATTTGTGTTATCAATAATTATAACAATTTATCTATCATGTTCATTTTTTCTAGCAATGATCACAGGGTGTTGAATGTTTAAGGGGAGACATGTGGTGACGGCAAAGATCACCAGATTTAAGCCCTTGTGGGGACACCTAAAAGAAAAGTTTTCCCGATATCGTCATTGAGCTAAAAGTATTTGAGTATTTGAAGGAAAGGTTCAGAGACGAAATCCACACAATTCCATCTGAGATTACACGGAGAGTCTTAGAGAAATTTCGGGAACGACTCTATCAATGTATTGCCAAAAACAATCACCATTTTATTTTCATATATTTAAAAAAAACATGAAACCCAAACTACTTTTTTTATTTCTACCTTTATAAAGTTAGGTATGTATATATGTTTATATATTTGTATGTACATAATTCACTCCTAAACTAATTAACCGATCATTAGTGGTTCAAATATGGACTGTATTTAGTTTAATTTAGTTTTATGCAAATAGAGTAAAAAGTGGATGGATGCCCTTCATGAAAAATCAAATACCTCGGAGTTTTGTGATATTTTAACAATAGGTATTAGACATGAATTAATAAATATTCCTTAAGTCTCAGTTTTTAAAAATATTTTAAAGTTTTTTTATGCATCATAATATGAGCACAACCTCTCATTAGAAAATTCAAATACATCAAATTTGCATTGAATTTCATCCATAGTGATTTGACACCAATTAAACAGTATCCCCATGAATTCAATTTCTCCTATACCCCTTAAGCTAATGTTTTAAATTTGAGATTTTTTCTAAAATCAAAATTATATAATGGATTTTGATCAAAATTACAATAAGGATTCTAGACATAAATTCTAGTATTATTATATCATTATTTTAATCTTCCTGATGGATATAAAAGTGTTGCAAAACTGTTCAGTTCTGGGAATTAATTTTACCTGTCGTCGGACGGGTATTGTTCTAGTATCTCTATACAATAAAGTAAAGCCGGTCTATTTCTCGAATTTTTCATCGATATCGTTTCTTCTACAGAGTATTTAATTAAATCTGTTTTGATAGAAAGATATGGTCTCCTTTCAACTATGTTCTTTACAGATTTTTAAAACCTTCTTACTGATTTGACAAATTTCTATATTCAATCTGATAGAAGATGCAAACATCGTAGGCACCGGCGTTGGCCAGCATCAAACAGTATCGATTTCAAAAGGGTTGCAAAAATAATCACACATTTTTATCTTTATTTACCTTTAATAAATATAATATTATATATTTTGTTTTATATACGAGCCAGAATGTAGATGTCGAAAAAAAATCACCACTTCTGTTATCTGCGAGCTCCTATATGCCATATTAAGTTTTTCTGCACGCGCGTACAGTCTGTTTATTAGACCGTTGCATTCATTTAAAAACAATTCGCAAGCAGATTAGAAAACAGGTGGAGGGTATTGCTATTTGACTGATAGATAAAGAGAGAGAGAGAGAGAGAGAGAGAGAGAGAGAGAGAGAGAGAGCGAGAGAGAGAGAGAGAGAGAGAGAGGGGGGGATAAGTCATTTTTCAAATGTAAACACAATTCGATAAGTGATGAATTAATAAATATTACCCAAGTATCAGTTTTTTAAAATATTTTAAATTCGCATTGAATTGGATCCATAGTGATTTGACACCAATTAAGCAGTATTCCCTAAAATTCAATTTCTTCTATACCCCTGAAGCTAATGGTTTTAATTTGAGACATTTTCTAAAACTACTATTTATGGCTCACAGCGATTTTAAATAAAATATTTGATAACTTACAAAGTTTTCATGGAAGCATTAATACATGTTAGTTTATTTCTTCATCCTATTTCAGTCACCTTAATTATTTAACAGTGTTCTTGGATCGTTCTGTGGTCACCAGAGATTTAGCGACAGGATGGGAGCCTTCATATTACAATCAAAACTCTTCTGGAGAAGGACACTGGCCTCTGGGGACTAGAGCTTCTGGCCGCAATGATTGAGCGCATGAACTTCGTGAATTTTTCACCATCAACCGATGAATGACGCAAATAGAAGAAGAGTCTTTGGCTCCCGATATTTGGCTAGGTAAAATCTAAGGACAACCCCCAAAACAACATTCAAAGAACGACTACACAAAACTGAACTCGCTTTATCAATACGAAATACGAATAAATATTCTGCTATAATACAACAAAACAATGTTAAATGATAACAATATCCCGGGCAACAGCGGGTCGGGACAGCTACTTGTTTACAAATATAATTGTTTTTCTAGATAGTTCAGTGATTTTTATATCAATTTAAAATGTAGATCTTTATGCCCCCCCCCTCTGTATTGATCTGATCCGTCGAAACTTTACCGCTTCGCTTATAAAAATGTCAAAGAATCGCCCCTGATGAAAAAAACAAAAAAAAACAGTCGTAACAGTATAGTTAAACACTGATGTCTGAGACGCCTCTAACGCGGATGATACGAAGAAACGGAGATATTTTTGTACCTATCCTTAACGTGTCGTGGTTGAGGGCTCAACATTAAACTTGAACAGCCCTTTACTGCATCACCAATTTAAAAATATATATTCAGTTTTGTTTGTTAATTTTACGACATATCAACACTTTTTAGATTATTTAACCCCGAAACAAAATATCTATTATAATCGTTTCATCTACATACTATTAAAAAAGGTTTGTCTCTTTGTACGCAAATATAAACACGTGATTAGTTGACAAAAAGGAATAGGCAGAGTACACGTTACTAAGATGCTTGATTTCGAGTTTTTTTTACACTTGCCATACCCGAAGAGTGAGTATATATTAGTTATACTAGCAAATATACGCTCCCTCCGGTCGCATATTTTTGCTAGGCTGCCGCGTCAGAAATGACGCTAGTATGTAATTTGGGTACAGCTTTTTATCACTACAATTAATTTAAATAATATATTGCACATGATAATTAACATCATTAATAAAAAGATAAATTAAGTTTGCATTATTTTGGTTTGTAGCAACCGTAAACAGTTTTTGCATTAAAAATAAATGTAAAGAAAATAAAAATTTTAAATAAAAATTGAATGTAGTATTTATAATAGTGTAGTAGTAACGAATGAAAGTTAATAAGAGAAGGAAAAGAAGAAATAATTGTTACCTTATATACGATTTTAAAAACAGTTATTTACTTGCCCAGTAAAAGGTGTCGTCTGTTCGCATTTCTTTACACACAATCGTTTTGCGACAAATCCAGGTCAGAATATAATAAGTAATATTTTATGTCTTTCAAAGCGGAAAAACGGTGTACGTAAATTAAAATCAACAATTAAAAAAACAAAATACCGACCCTAACCCTAACCCTAACGACGAGGTCAAAGTTAGCCTGGGTCCTAAAGTGTAAACTAAATTCGTTATAAGGTGTGTGTGTGTGTTTAAATAGTAATTTTTAAATCAATTATTATTTTAATTAAGCAATTTGATTCAGTGAATTTAATGGCTAATGAGATTAAGAAAATAAACAAACTTAGAACGGTTTGAAAAAATAAATAAGAGGAAAATTATCATGGTGAATGCCAGCGTTGTTGTTTACATTTTAAATAACGCGCCGTATTAACGCTGGCTGTTTAATCAGTTGCGCCATATTGAATTAACGGAGGGAGGGATGGGAACCACTGATAACTATGACGAATGGATTAACGCTGGCTGTTTAAGGCAGCGTTAATCCATTCGTCATAGTTATATTAACTACGTAACGCATTTCATGTATGTATGTATCTGTCTGTCTGTCTAAATTATAATTTATAAGTAAGATTATTAGCGAGCAAAATAGCGTAAATACATGTTGAAATATGAAGAGAACAATCATGAGTGTATATTTGCGAATACTAATTTATTAGAAGTTCAAAAGCAATTGATTATGTAAATTGGGAAGTACGCATAGTGTTTATAGCGGTTTTTAAAATAGTATATAATGAAGCTGGCGGACTTAATAAATAGTCATAATACTCTGATGGAGTTTCGACTTCAGACAGACAGATTCATAAGCTCCATTATTAATAGATATAATTTATTAAACACTATTTATATAGATATAAGCCAATGCTCAATATACGAGATAGAGTAATTATAAAATCAAATGAATGATGAGAATAAAAATTGAAAAAAGAACAATATTTATTGAATCATGTAGTAGTTTAAACAAGGAATATGGCAATAACTTTTTTTTCCTTTCCTTAACCCATCGATTTTCAAAAATGCAAGCTTTTATCATAAGAAGAGGTAATCGCGATAAATCAGTAAAAATTATATTACTGTTAGCACATATTTGAAAATTAAAAAATATATATAGAAATGCAAAAATACACAAAAACCTTTTGAGTAAAAGAAAATCCACATCGATAGAAAAATGCAACATGTCCCAATAAGGAAAATCCAGGATATTATACATGTCAAGCAAGCCAATACAGAAGAAAGTGTTCCAGAAATCCGAATAATATAGAGATCATTTTGTATTCTTATATATTTTTTTTATATTTTCAAATCTGTGCTAAAAGGTAAAAGAATGAATTACGTCTCGGTGGTGTGCTGGCTCTATTACTGCATAACATCCACACTAATGACAAACAAATGGACCAGAAGATTGATCGGTTCATCTATGTTTGCGACCCCTGTGTAACATCCCAAGAGAGTATGTTTGAAGTAGTAGAAACACACCCTAACTTAGACCTAGATCAGCTACTTCTCTACTACGAAGAAACACCCAGCAAAAACTCAAGTCTGCTCGTTCCATCTCAAGAACCGGGAAGCGAACTGAACCCGTAACATCACGTGGTCCGAAATACAACTTGAGAACTGCACCAACCCTGTTTACCTTGGCGTAACACTGAACCGAACTCTCTCATTCAAGGGACATATAGAAAAAAAGACAAAAATGAAGTCAGCTCCCGGAACAACATCCTACAGAAACTGATCAACTTCAAGTGGGAAGCCATAACACACACACTAAGATGCATTGCCTTGGCCTTGCGCTGTTCCTTTGCAGAGTATGCGTGTCGTGTTTGGGAGAGATCAACGCATGCCAATAACTTAGACCCGACGTTGAACAACACTTACCGCTTGATTACTGGTTTCCTGAAGTCTACTAACCTGAACAACCTGCATCTTTTCACTGGCATTGCCCCTGCAGATATGAGACGGAAAGTTGCCAGCCGAGTAGAGATCAAAAAGGTTACCCGGGATGAAAGCTATCAACTGAAATTAACGATAATTTTCCTCCGCCATGTAGACCCCCTAAAAACATCCCAGGGAGAGACCAGACTACAACTGTGGATCAGAGGGCTAGAAAATGGCCCTCCTCTTACTGACATGGGAATCTCGCTTCTGAGGTCCCCCCTCCTAGCTCAGAAGCACCGTCAGTCTAGTTGAAAACACTCAGCCGTCTGAAAACGGAAATGAGACCATCAAAAGTTGCTATGGCCAGATGCGCCAAAGACACGCAAAGAAGAAGAAGAAGAAGAAGAAGAAGAAGAAGAAGAAGAAGAAAAAGAAGAAGAAAAAGACTGTTTATGGATAATATAGAAGCAAAGAGTCTTATTATTTGGCTATCTAATTGACATACGTGTTTGTGGTGTGTACGAACACACTATGTAAATTATCTAAAAAGAGACGGACACTCTTTCTCTAAATGGTCACAAAGACATTAAAAGAAAGGTTGAGAGAAATAAGTAGATAGCTAAGTGAGATAAGGGTAACTTGTTCAGTTAATTACAAATTACAGCTAATTAGAAGAATTTAAAATTGATTTTTTTCAAACATTTTTTTATCCCCGCACTAAACAATATTTTAGAATGTATTTTGTGTCATTAAAGTATATAGAAAAAAAAGCAAATACATTTCGTAACTAATCAACCGATGATTATGAATTTTGCAACACAGTTGCTATGCGTAAAAGCTGGTAATGTGGGCTTTATTTAGTTTAATTTAGTTTAATTCAAAGAAGACAATAAGAATCTCTCCGTGAAAATTCATATACCTCCGATTTTTAATGGAATTTTAACCTTAAGTAATAGGCAACAATTAATAACTGTTAATAAACAATTAATAACTGTTCCCCAAATTTAAGTATTTTAAAGAGTTGTTAGGAGGCATAATTGGACACAAGCTCTCGTTTGAAAAATGAAATATTTCAGATTTGCATGAATTTTTATCCATAGTTATTAGACATTAGATAAGCAAGATTCCATTCATTTAAATTTCTTTTTAAGAACGCTTATGCTTAAGTACACAATTTTAGACATTTTTCTGGACTTAGAATCATTAAATTGGAATACGGATTCTAGACAGTAGCATTATATCTTGAATTTAATCTTCGTAAACGGACATAAATGTGACACGAAACTGTTCTGTTGGGTAAATTAATTATGGAACCGGCATTTTGTTAGCTATTCCATATAATTTCAAATCAAACGTTTGTTAAATGTTAGGAAAATTAAAATGCTTCTAAAATCTAAACGGTGTTCTAAATTTCATTAAACCTTTTCAAAATAGTTGTCTGAAAAGTTACGACGTGTTGAACATTTTCAAAAACCAAGAAAACAAAAAACGACCATTAATTGGCAACAGATAACCAACAAGAACTAATGTTATTTTTAGAAGCGAAAATTAAGCTTATTATTTGAAAGCCGACCAAAGAATACAATTCGCGCCTCTTATCCGCAATTATAAGTCAGCAATAAGATAACTATATATGCGATGAGGCGTGGAAAGAATCGATAGACGCGTTCCTCCATTAATAATGACTAACGAGAAAGGATTAAGACGGGACAGAACGATGCAATCTTCCGAAACATTCTTTGCGATCCAGAATGCCGTTCTTTCAGCTTGTAGCAATGAACATTTCCAGCTGCGAGATTGAAATGAGAAGCACGCCCAAAGACATCTCATCCTGCCTATTCAACTGTCCCTTCCACAGTTGATTTAACGGCACTATCAGTAAATTTGCTACATCTTTTCACAGTAAAATTAAACAAATAGTTGAAATTCAAGTTAAAAATGAACAATTTCAAATTAAAAATGAACATTTTCAAATCAAGGGAGGCGCGAGAGCGCTCTATCCCTTAATAGACTTCACGAATGGCCTATGCTGGAAATCTCATTTCTTTGATCAATCATAACGCAAAAAAACAATAAACCAAATTAGTTAAAACTTTGCACAAAAATTTTATTTGATAGGTTCTATAAGTGTGTAGAATTTCAGCATCATTATTCAAGACAACCCAGAGATCCAGAAAGTACAATCATGAAATCATGTTATCTGTGTGTACGTACGTTCGTACGTATGTGCCATCCTGTATCTCATCAACTATTTGATGGATTTAGCTGATATTTGGCGGAGATAGAGGTTCTAGGGTCACGTTGATGGCATTTTAATTTCAGTTCACTATATACCTTAGTTTTCGAGAAAATTAAAAAAAAAACTTTAAAATGACCAGTATTCATACACTTTATTCTATATCTTATCGACTATTTGATGGATTCAGTTGATTTTTGGCAAAGATAGAGGTTCTAGTGTCTAGTTGATGGCATTTTAATTTCAGTTTACCATATACCTTAGTTTTCCAGAAAATACCAAAACACCCTTAAAAAATTACTAGTCTACATACAGTTTATTCTGTATCTCATCAACTTTTTGATGGATTCAGCTGATTTTTGACAGAGATAGAGGCTCTGGGCTCTAGTTGATGGATTTCTAATTTCAGTTTACCAAATATACCGTAGTTTCTCAGAAATTTTCAACAAACCTTAAACAATGACTAGTCCACATACACTTTCTTCTATATCTCATCAGCTATTTGATTAATTCAGCTGTGTTATGGCACAGATAGAGGATGTATTTTGTTTTCCTTTGTACACTGAATATTTTCTTTGTTTACTATTGTGAATAACTTTATTATATTTCTCCCTGCTCCAAAAATGTTTGATTGATTTATTTATTTCATTCAAATTAAATATTTTTGCATTGTGTCCTTGTCAATTTTCAAACACACTGACTGTAAAATGATTGAATCACCATTTATTGTTTGCAATGAATACATGGTAAAGTTTGAAAACATTTGTTCTAGTTTGAATTATATCATGAGTAAATATACACTCATCATAATTAAAAAAAATATTTACCTGTGAATATTGGAATAAACTTTGATTAGTCAAACTACCAACTATATCAGTTATGAGAAGGCATTGTATTGAGGGATAGCCTTTACAAAAGTAGGGACATTCCATGAAAAATGCCAGTATACTGAAATCATATGCCCTTAATATGGTTAAAATGAAAATTCATATACACTAAATGTACAAAAGCAAGGAAATTCCCAAATGTTTACACTTTTATTGTCATTAAGGGTATGCGATCACAACAGTGCTATGTATTTTACTGGTAGGAATTTTTCTTCAGCGCACCTCACACACTTCATCCACTCATGCATAGAGATTTATACTGTAGTGATGTGATAATGAAATGGTTTGGTTGATATGTAGTCGTACCCTTAATGACAATAAAAGTGTAAAAATTTGGGAATTTCTTTGCTTTTGTACATTCAGTGTATATGAATTTTCATCTTAACCCTATTAAAGGCATATGATTTCAGTATACTGGCATTTTTCATGGAATTAATAATGAATAGCTTCAAATTAAAAAGGCTGAATCATGAATTAAAAAAAATGAATTTCAAATTAAAATATGATTAGTATCTTGCATAAGTATGTTTTAATTTGAATGTGTTATTTATAAATTTTAAGTTCAACTTTTAAAAATTTAAGGTTAGGTAAAATAACATTCAACATTTTTTTTAAATACAGTTTTTTTTTCAATTTGTACTTTGTGTTTTTTTTTAATTTGAGTTGCTCTTTTTATTTGAAGGGTGAAAAATTTATCAAGAGCTGAACATTATAAAGGTGTTGAAAATAAATTCAATTAATTCTTGTCAATTTGGTTATAATATATATATATATATATATATATATATATATATATATATATATATATATATATATATATATATCTATGGGAAAAGAAGGGTGAAGGTAATCCGACGTAATGGGAAATAAAAAAGGAATAACCAAAAAGGAAGTTTTTATGTGTTCATCAACGTTTCGTCTTTATTTGTAAGACTTCTTCATGATGATAAGATGCATCTTTCTCTCTCTATATATATCTCTCTCTCTATCTCTTTCTCTCTCTATATATATCTCTCTCTATATATATATATATCTTTCTCTCTCTATCTCTTTCTCTCTCTCTCTCTCCTTTTCTCTCTCTCTCTCTCTCTCTATATATATATATATATATATATAGAGAGAGAGAGAGAGAGAAAGAAAGAGGGAGAGAGAGACACATATATATATATATATATATATATATATATATATATATTTGAAGAGTTCGAATACAAAGCGCGATAAACGCCATTTTCAAAATTCCGAAGCCATCACTTTAAACAGTGTTGCACTTCAACTCTGGAAAACAGCCCCAAATTATGTTTTCCATAATATGATACCGGAATAATTCTTCGTTGCTTTCGAGCTTATAAACGAAGTTTAGATTAAATATGTTCGCCCTTTTAGTGTTTCATGCCTCAATTTTAACAAATTGGATTTATCGCGTTTTGCATTCGAACTCTTCATTTGTTAATTAAACAACTGTTTTATTTGCTTGGATTATTCTGATATAATACGATGTTATAATGACAAACATTTTGGAGATAAACTTCAACTGAATCTGTTGATCTGAACATGACGCGTCTTTTTTGATAAAAGACTAATATTTTTCGTAAATATTCACTGTTTTCTTTTGTTTATTAAAATTGCGTTTTTGACTGTATCCACCCACCACTGATGAGACCGATTGAACATATTTCGGTTTTATGGTAAACAAGAAAATGTATCATTTAATACGGTCAAAACGATTGGATAGTTTGGATGGATTAATAGAAATACTATTTTAAAAAAAAAGTTGCTTTAAAGATGTATAAAGTTCTAATAACACCTCAGATAGAGTATTGCACTCAGGATTGGTCCCCAGTAGAAATGGTATTGCGATTTTTAGCGATACGTCGTAAGTTTAAAACAATTGGCACGGGAAGTTGGGGGTTTCAACAAAAATAATCTTCTGTTGCAGCTTGTTCGCCGAGTAAAACTGAACCATCTTCCCTCCCACCCTCTGGCGCTGTGTAACAATAGGGAGAGCGGTTCTAGGATACCACGTGACTATGACAGACACGTGGCATTTCTTTCCTTCTTCTTTCCTCCCCAATGTCGCTGACTAAAATCTTAATTCTTACAATGGAAATTTAAACTGGAATATAATGTCGAGTTTAGAACGAATACAAAGAAGTATAGCAACACTAATAAACGGGGACAAAGATTAGTTTTAGGAAAAGATTAGAAAATAGGATTAACTGCTTTACTAGAAAGATTAGTTAATTATAAAGTTCAAAATTATTAATGGCGTTTCTAAATATGGCGGACATTTTAAAACTATTTTAAAATATTTCTCCTCGATCTGGACGGTTTTTCTCAAGGCAGATTTCTGAAACTGGATCCATTAACAAACTAATGTATTTAATGTATTACATATATATTGTATTTAATGTATTATATATATTATATTAAGTGCATTATATATATTGTACTTAATGTATTACATATATTGTATTTAGTGCATTAGATATTGTATTTAATTTATTATATTATATATATTGTATTTAATGTATGATATATATTGTATTTAATGTACTATATATATTGTATTTAATGTATTATATATATATATATATATATATATATATTGGATTTAATGTATTATATATATTGTATTTAATGCATTATATATTGTATTTAATTTATTATATATATTGTATTTAATTTATTATATATATTGTATTTAATGTATTACATATATATCGTATTTAATGTATTATATATATTAGATTTAATGTATCATATATATTGTATTTGATATATAATATATATTGTATTTGATATATTATATATATTGTATTTAGTGTATTATATATTGTATTAAATATATTATATATATATTGTACTTAGTGTATTGTATATATTGCGAGTTGCGAAAGACGTAAATGGAGTTTGACAAATTCAGAATGATGATAGACAATAGGAATTAAGAGGACATTTTTGGGAGCTATCGGGTGAAATATTTAACAGAATTTTATCTTTATGTATTTTATTTTATCTTTATATATGTTACGTGCAATTCTATTTTAAAAGGTTGAATTGGTAAGATGGTTAACAGAGGAGGAATAACAAATGGAAAAATTAGAATTTGTAAATCAAAGTGTAAATAAACTGGATGAAACGTATCACAGAAGTTTGTTTCAAATACAGGGAAAACTATTTTGCAGTTGACATCTTTGAAGTTGACAAAGGTCGTGGGGCTCTGTCTGCGTTTGTACAACGATGAATTAAACGCGTTAGTCGAACGAGATGCGGACGCGACTGTTTGAGAACTTGTTGAAAGGTTAGATGTAAGTCATTCGATAATTCTGGACAAGTTGAAGCAGCTGGTGGTGTGTGTGATCGAAGACGCTCGACAAATGGATGCTGCACGAATTTAACAAAAAAAATAACTAGAGAAGCCATCGGTTTGAGGTTTCGTCGCCATTTGTTTTGGCGTCTTTTGAGGTCTTGACGTACTTGATTTGACTTATATGTATACTTTAGAGAGCTTCGCCACACAATTATTTACAAAATTCCGACATTTATCACAGTGTTGGGTTAGTATTTCAGCGGTCAGGGGCGGCATGCCAGTGCCAGTCTCGACACTTACTTCTTAGACCCATGTCTTTGATGGTTATCTTCTTGATCGTTCTTGAATGAAATCTTAATATAATTTCTGGAGTGTCCTAAACGACAAACATATCCCAACAACGTTCATCTCTGTTTTCCGAATAACGTTGATGTCTTGTGTATAAATATTATTCAACTCTTTTCAATTGTATATACATTTGCGTATGAAGGATTCACGAAATAAATTTAGAGCTAATCTTTACCCAATTTATAACGATACATTAAGACGAACCTAAACTTCGCTCAACATTTCAATCATTGCTTAATAATCCTTGACTTGACTTATATGCATACTTCAGGGCGCTTCGCCACATGCTTAAAAACAAAATTACGCCACTTATCACGGTCTTGGGTTAGTATTTCAGCGGTCGAAGTAAACTACTAATTTTGCATTCGATACTAATAGGGTATTTAGTGAACAGAAGTTAAAATTGCGGGCCAGACAAAAATCATACGTGGACCTGATTTGGTTCGCGGGCCGAGGAGCTAGGAACTTACGTCATTGCTCTACCAAGACTTGAGCGTTTCGTGTACTCTACTATTTTACTCATAGCCGGCGAAGGCAAGAGGGATTCATAAAATCTCGAAGGGTATTAGGGGACAATAACTTTAACAGTCACTTTCACTTGGAAACTGATGGTACCATAGTGTTACGATCGACCATCTAAGTATTGATCAAACTCAACGTTGTTTGATTTCGAAGAGCAAACGAGAACCGGTTGTTCCAATATGATTTTTTAACTAAAGGTTTACCACTTATCAAGGCCGAAAGCCAAGTCGAGGATAATGGCTAATAAGATGAAATGTTAGCTAGTTAAAATGTGAAGAAGATCTGGAATGATTAATGGAATGAACTAAGTCTAGTTACTTATGGGGATGGTATAGGACAGGAAGCTGCTGACATCGATATTGAAGACGACAATATTGTAGTATGCAGAGATGTAGTTCCGTGGCAATGTGTTCCACAGGCTAAGAAGGCCTGTTCGTGGAAATTTCACTTAGCATTAAGCACACATAAAAAGGAATGAAAGTTATTTTTAGTTGTGGTAGCAAAGCGATTTCCTGCTGTTAATGTTTTGCAACGGGGGGGGGGGGAGCACAGATTGGAACTCAACCGACCATCTTCCATGAAAGTAACGATAGAGTAGAGAGAGACTAGCAGCGTCTCTTCTGTGAGAAAAGGGCTGCGATGTAGTCGTAAATTAAATAGATCCGGCAGAATAACCGATTACATGGGCTGCTACGCATCCATTATGCAAATTAGACACCACCTTGACTTACGGGTACCGATTAGATTTTTCTAACTACCGAGCTTTGCATAAAATAAAATTACAGACAATGAATTGAAACAAAATATGTAAAAAAAAAGAAAGAAAGAAAGAAAATCAAGTCGACCGTTACTCCGATAACGGAAAGAAACAAAAACGCAATTCTTTTTTTCTTTATAAAAGGGATTGTCGGCGTACGTTTCGCAAGGTGAAATAGATCGAGGCATTTAATCGAAGTGGAATATAAGATAAAATGAAAGAAAAAAAGGGGAAAGGAAATCGAGTGAAAGAAAGATCGATGTAACTAGAGATAAGAAGAAAAAGGTGATAACGAAGGGCAGATTGCGAGCGCGAAATGGTTTTGCGTAATGGCGGACACAAAAAAGATAATGGCTGCCGGCCAATCGTCGGCTTCTCCTACAGATGCCTTTGGGTGGTGAACGAGGCAGCGGAAGAGATACGAGATTTGAAGAAGAAAATTTGTTTGCGACATAACTAAATACTCAGAAGGCGGAAGGGGATATATAATGAAAAAATGAGAGAGATTTGTATATATATATATATATATATATATATATATATATATAGTGTGTAGATTTCAATTTTGTGTTGAGAATCTGAATAACAGAGCCCCTCCTCGATTATTTTAACATTTACCTCCTTTTTTACATAGACCAATCAAAAAAGTGAATTTATCTTTTTAAGACGATGATCAATTTCTCTCATTATTTGGTTTTTTGACGTGGTTGTTTATACATCTGAGGAGACCTAATTAAGGGGTCGAAATAAGTTATAATGTGTACAACCTTAATGTGTGTATAGTTTTTTCTTTTTATAATTCTCTCTCTCTCTCTCTCTCTCTCTCTCTCTCTATATATATATATATATATATATATATATATATATATATATATATATAGTTAATTAAGCAAGTTCAAATATTGATGAAATTAACTTAAAACAATATTTTTCCAAAAGTGCTCAATACAAAGTAGAGCTTTATAAATAAACTTTATATAAACATTAAAACAGCCTACGCAAATTAATTCACGTCGCTGTGCTAAGCAAATGTTGTCGGGGCTGTCACGACAATAATTAAAATTGTCCACCTAAGCTCACAGATATAAGTGTCGAGGCCAGCAAAACTTTGATCGCGTTTTACTCAAGGTTATAAACACGAGAATGGGGGGGGGGAGGGAAGACTTTTTAAGCATACCAGATTTTATTATCACTGACCAACATAATCCGCCCCTCCACTATATACTTACACATTAGAGAATTAAACGTTTCAGTCACATACATGCGTAAACAGAATATGTACATGCAAACAAGAAATAACACGCACGCAAATCCACACACATTTCTTACCATTTAGAAATCTCCGATACATGCATACGCACAAACAGAACGTATATTCATACGCATAAATTTTTACATGGCAGCAAGTAAGCGCAGCTTAGTTTAACTTACACACTTCCGTTGACGAGACATAGTTAAAAACACGACCCGCATACATACACATATCACCGTAAATTAATATCGCTTACACACACAGAATACAGGGAAGACAGATCACAGTAGCGCACACACATACGTACTAACTTCACTGTCGCTTATACTAATGAATAATTAGATTACATTTGATAAACACAGACCTGGATAATATAATTACAAGCAATCCTTAAAAAAGACAAACGAAATTGATCTTTCTTGTTTAAAATTTCGCAGCCTTTTGAAAACAATTACCTACGAAATGAGAATTATTTCTTATAGTTAACTGGAGATTTAGTAAATTAACTTATATTCAAACCAATTAAGTATAGAATCCAACCGGTATTAACTAAACCCATTCATTTTATACTTATTATACTTCTAAATTTATAATAACAGGACAGAATTGTCAACACTCATTTGACAAATAATCTATTTGCATCAATTTTAGGTAATTTCATGTAATTTTCTGCAATTTTTTATCTTCATCTTTCCTTCTTTAAATTGATTGCTCTACTCAACTTATTGAGCTTTGCTTTATCACGATAGATCACTTTAACGTTACTTCACTTATCGTTAATTCTATTATATATATATATATATATATATATATATATATATATATATATATATATATATATATATATATATAATGATAATTTTTTTATATTCTTTCATTTCAGAATATGCAGTATTTAATAGCTGCAAATTCGAACGAAGAACTATTTCCGTGTACTATTAATTAGTTTGGGAGCTGGACAACTTTGAAGTACCGAAATATTGAAAATATATTCATGGCAATTAAGTTACACAGAGGCTCCCGTGTTTCATCCCCCGGGGGGAATCTTCAGGCTAAAATGTATGGAGTTAATTTTGCCGGGTGTTTTTATATACACGGCTAGCTTGTTAACCAATCAGATTCTTTGTTGTTCTTTCAGTTAATCGTTGGGCTTCCCACAAACAAATGTCCGGTTAGTGTTACTTCCTATATCCTGTTCTATTGTTCTGTTTTCTATAGATTGGCCTATGTCCTGTTTCTTTGTTGTGTCAATATAATGGGTGAATTTATTTATTATTTCTATTTTAGGTTTTAATTTTTAAATTGTTAAAAAAAAACTAAACTAAACAAAAACCTAACAATTTAAAAATCAAAACCTAAAATAGAAATACAAGGAACCACGTGTTAAAATAAATTCACTAATTTTATTGACACAACAAAAAACCAGGATATAGGCCAATCTATAGAAAACAGAACAATAGAACAGGATATAGGAAGTAACACTAATCGGACCTTTGTTCGTGGGAAGCCCAACGATTGGCTGAGAGAACAACAAAGAATCTGATTGGTTAACTAGCTAGCAATGTATATAAAAGCACCCGGCGAAAATAACTCCATGCATTTTAGCCTGAAGATTCCCCCCCCCGGATGAAACGCGGGAGCCTCTGTGTAGCTTAATTGCCATAAATATATTTTCATAGCTTACTACGTAGCTTTACTTACGTATCGAGCACTGTTGAAGTAAATACTGAAAATTGATACATAACAAATTATATCTCCTTATAAAATTTGATGTGGATACATGAAATAGTAATATATATATATATATATATATATATATATATATATATATATATATATATATATATATATATATATATAAGAGGAAAAAAGGAGGGTGTGAAAAAGATATATAGAGAGGAAAATATGGCGAATAGGGCGAGATGTAGATATGGTCGATACTGATCATATCGACAATAAAAAAAAACGTAGGTCGACGTTAAGTAGGGATTACGACTCCGATTTGACTGATAAATGGAAGATTTTGCTGATAATAGCATAACTGATTGAACTTGTGCCTTTCTTATTAATTGTTTCTTTTTTTATAAGGGCTGAAGGGGATTCGAGGAGAAAGTTGTTGATCGTGAGATTAAGGTTGTACAAGTCTTCCAACCCAAAGGAATCTTTGCTTATGTCCGTAGGCACATCAGTTTTTGGTTTTCGATCGATATGGTTGCACTCTTTTGCTTAACGGTTAGGGGACTTGACTTCTCTTCAACCTCTTTACTCTATTATACCTTAGTCTGCTCTGAAAGCTTTCTCACTATCGTATTTGTTTATCCCTAACTTTTGAAAAGATGAAAGGTTTCCTATTAAATTCAGTAACTTCTACTAAGATTTACAGCAGCAAATACCCATTTAATACATTTTGAAAAGAAATATTTTCTAGCTATAAACGCAAGCATAAGTTAGAGAAAACATAACAAAAGAGCAAATACAATTGATGACGTCATCATAAACATTCCGACGTCATTTGATATTAAAAAAAAAAACAAACGATTATTGTTTTTACTAGCAAGAAGCCGCCGTAGGAATTCTACATTAGCTTACCTATCATCTTTCTTATTACCGTAAAAATAGTTACCAGCTTAATATTTTTAACTAAATAAAACGAGCGTTTTAACGTTTAAGTTTATTTATTTATTATAACATTCTTAATTTTTTTAAGATTAATTTTCTTTTTCTTACAATAAAAATAATTGCCAAGTAAAATATCCTTTTAATCAATAGAAATGATTTCACTTTCAAGTCGACAACGACAGAAGTCTATTTATGACGTCTTATTCGATTTTGGAAAAAAATCATTTTGAAATGCATAAAATCTACATTTTTGGCAACCAACCAAATCGGAAACCAGCAATTGCGTTTTGCATTTTGTCTTTGGCTGTAGGATGATCTCATGTTGAGGGGTTGAAGGTAATAGCGTATATACAAACGCAGGTACAAGTGTAATATTGTACAGATACAATGAGAGTGAAAAAATTAAACACCATGCAAGTCTCATCGCCGCAATGTTGCATCTCTGTGCTTGTTTTGCACGTACTTCAACGGAATGTGCTACGACGAACTTGTTGCACTTGTGATCCCTCAACCCGCTACTAACCCGACAAGTAGCAAAATCTCACCTCTTCACTGTACAGGGCCCGAGATGCCACTAATAGCTTACTTACTCGAACTGCTTGCTTGTGGTATTCTATCCCCTTCTACTTGCTTACCCGACTGTACAGACATGCAGAAATTTAAATCTAATAAAAATAAACATCTCGCTGCACAACTCCCCACTTAGGATGCCCCTATAAATGTGGCCCCTAATTCACAGTAGATCCCTACGTCTCAGTGGAAACGTGACCTGTTGGAGTGAATAAAAGTTTAAAAAAAGTATAAAAGTGACTTGTTAGAGTGAATAAAAGTTTAAAAAAAGTATAAAAGTGACTTGTTGGAGTGAATAAAAGTTTTAAAAAAGTATAAAAATGACTTGTTGGAGTGAATAAAAGTTTTAAAAAAGTATAAAAGTGACTTGTTGGAGTGAATAAAAGTTTTAAAAAAGTATAAAAGTGACTTGTTGGAGTGAATAAAAGTTTTTAAAAAGTATAAAAGTGACTTGTTGGAGTGAATAAAAGTTTTTAAAAAGTATAAAAGTGACTTGTTGGAGTGAATAAGAGTTAAAAAAAAGTATAAAAGTGATTGTTGGAGTGAATAAAAGTTTTTAAAAAGTATAAAAGTGACTTGTTGGAGTGAATAAAAGTTTTTAAAAAAAGTATAAAAGTGACTTGTTGGAGTGAATAAGAGTTAAAAAAAAGTATAAAAGTGACTTGTTGGAGTGAATAAAAGTTAAAAAAAGTATAAAAGTGACTTGTTGGAGTGAATAAAAGTTTTTAAAAAGTATAAAAGTGACTTGTTGGAGTGAATAAAAGTTTTAAAAAAGTATAAAAGTGACTTGTTGGAGTGAATAAAAGTTTTAAAAAAGTATAAAAGTGACTTGTTGGAGTGAATAAAAGTTTTAAAAAAGGATAAAAGTGACTTGTTGGAGTGAATAAAAGTTTTTAAAAAGTATAAAAGTGACTTGTTGGAGTGAATAAAAGTTTAAAAAAAGTATAAAAGTGATTGTTGGAGTGAATCAAAGTTTAAAAAAAGGATAAAAGTGACTTGTTGGAGTGAATAAAAGTTTTTAAAAAGTATAAAAGTGACTTGTTGGAGTGAATAAAAGTTTTAAAAAAGTATAAAAGTGACTTGTTGGAGTGAATAAAAGTTTTTAAAAAGTATAAAAGTGACTTGTTGGAGTGAATAAAAGTTTTAAAAAAGGATAAAAGTGACTTGTTGGAGTGAATAAAAGTTTTTAAAAAGTATAAAAGTGACTTGTTGGAGTGAATAAAAGTTTTTAAAAAGTATAAAAGTTACTTGTTGGAGTGAATAAAAGTTTTAAAAAAGTATAAAAGTGACTTGTTGGAGTGAATAAAAGTTTTAAAAAAGGATAAAAGTGACTTGTTGGAGTGAATAAAAGTTTTTAAAAAGTATAAAAGTGACTTGTTGGAGTGAATAAAAGTTTAAAAAAAGTATAAAAGTGACTTGTTGGAGTGAATCAAAGTTTAAAAAAAGGATAAAAGTGACTTGTTGGAGTGAATAAAAGTTTTTAAAAAGTATAAAAGTGACTTGTTGGAGTGAATAAAAGTTTTAAAAAAGTATAAAAGTGACTTGTTGGAGTGAATAAAAGTTAAAAAAAAGTATAAAAGTGACTTGTTGGAGTGAATAAAAGTTTTTAAAAAAAGTATAAAAGTGACTTGTTGGAGTGAATAAAAATTTAAAAAAAGTATAAAAGTGACTTGTTGGAGTGAATAAAAGTTTAAAAAAAGTATAAAAGTGACTTCTTGGAGTGAATAAAAGTTAAAAAGTATAAAAGTGACTTGTTGGAGTGAATAAAAGTTAAAAAAAGTATAAAAGTGACTTGTTGGAGTGAACAAAAGTAAAAAAAAAGTATAAAAGTGACTTGTTGGAGGGAATAAAAGTTTTTCAAAACATATAAAAGTGACTTGTTGGAGTGAATAAAAGTTTTAAAAAAGTATAAAAGTGACTTGTTGGAGTGAATAAAAGTTTTAAAAAAAGTATAAAAAGTTCTACATTTTAACACACCTTTTTACAACTGATGACGTCATAAACTACCGATGTCAGCAACATTTTTCCATACAAAATCGTTTGTGTAGAAATGTGCCATACATGTAGCAAGTGGCATTGTCATAGCATTAGTGGTTCAGTTCTAAAGCAGGGGGTCGCTTTCAGAGTACCCCTCCTGGTTTACACACCTTAAAATATCAGGTATGTTAGGTTCTTAAGCAATAGATAAAATTATCAGACAAGCTATCGTCTGTTGGTGTGAGTCCATGATTAAACGTAAGTTTTTACAATGAGTGTTAATTTAAAACAATTTTATTTTGTTCAATCAATAATTTAATGACTAAACGATACCCTAATAATCAAATTGAAAAATAAATTTTCTGTCAGTATGCAATATGTCTATTTCGCCATCTTATTAGTTATAAATTTAAGAGTAAAAAAAACATCAAAATGTTATAAAAGGAGTATGGTAGCAAGAGAAAACAGACTTTAGATTTACACAATGTGACTTAATCATGAATCGATACAAGATATAACGATTTGTAGGGTTTGATCTGTGATGTGACTTAGTCAGAATAGATGGTCTCTCAGCGTCAGTGTGATATCGTCGTTGTCATTGAACTGCTCGTTGATCCGGGATCAGCTGTGTCTGGGATGTGATCAACGGTGATCGGTGGTGAGTGAACGGACGACAAGTATGGCGCGAGTTATTCGCAATTTACGGTAGTAGTTGATATGTTGCCCTTAAAAGAGCAGGTTTGTTATTGAAAAAAAAAATCGGGTGTCAAGGTAACGAGGGTAGGTCCTCTTAGTGTAATGGAGTCGGGTCAACACAAGGTTACCCCACCCGCCCGCTTGCTGGCTTCTGTCGAGCGATACTGAGCGCAACTTAGCGCAAGTGACGGAATTCCGGTGTAAGTTCCGGTGTGACTACTGCCTGATGCTGGACACAAGCACGACAGGAATAAGACACACTTGGACGGCGGTCACCATAATAACAACAGTAAGAGGGCACGTCGGGGGGTCACCGAACAAAAATGAGACTTAAAAATCGTAACAAAAATAATCATTGTATAATTTGGATTATTCGGACTACTGTTCTCATCTTGAGTGTTATTCTCACAGCGTTTCGGCCGATGTAACCTCCAACCTTCTTCAAGTGTATATTTTCGAAACGTTGTGAGAATAACACTTAAGATGAGAACAGCAGTCCGACTAATCAAAGCTATACAAATTATCAATCCTCATGTCAAAAATTCAGAAACAACAAAATCATCATTATTTTGGTGAACCGCTCTATTAAAAAAAACGCATGTGTGTATTTTTACGTAACTGTTTCAAATTGTAACCGCTTTTAAACACTTATATTCAATTAATTTAATGATCAGACAATAGCGTACTAAAATTAATTGAATTTTCACAAGTCCTATTTAAAAAAAAATGATTTCGTATTAACAAAAATAGGAATGCGACTAAATCTTAATTGCTTATGATTTTAAAAACAAACTCGGGGGTATTTATGGGATTTAAATTTCAAAATTTCGTAAGATTTAATTGCAAATTCGATGTTTTAATGATATATATTTTTATTGAATTATCTTTCGTAATGCATTGCTGAATCGTGAAACGACGAAACAACTGTCTGTGGATGACTATTGTTACCTTTGCCTTATTAAAACAGGTTATTTAAATCAAAGTTACTTACTTTAAAGGTTCTCAGCCGTCTGATCTCTTTTTGTATACCGACGCACCGGCGCTGTCACCGCAATCATCATCATCATCATCATCATCATCGTCGTCGTCGTCGTCGTCGTCGTCGTCGTATAGTGGGCTGCATTTCCCTTGACTGGTTTCTAGCCGTGTTTGTAATCAAAAACTTCTCATGCACAAAAAGGAAAGGGCGAGATTGACGGAGAGTTTAAATGGGTTTTTATGGTGGAGACGAATTCTCGTCATACGAATAAAAGTCACGCATTAACATTAAATGGAGAGAGGTCAAAATTGTTCTTCTTAACTTAACTACTTAGTTACAGGAAAGGATGGAGGTAAGCATACAACAAGCGGCGTTATTAATTCTTTTTAGGAATTAAATTCCCATCTTTTTTTAAAATTACATCCTGAATTCGCGTCTGTTCATCACCGCTTCCAAAAACTGACTGCCGAATGAAAACGTCTTCCTTTCTTTTACACGGTATCGTGATGTCACTGCTTCAAGGAGACACTGAATTTGTCATAACACATTAATGTCCGACCTGTCCTTGAACTCCCAACTTGAATCTAACCCACAGTTCATGCCTGTTTACATTTTAGTCTCGAGAGCGGACTTGTTTTTCAGATTTTCGTGTCAAGTAAACTTGCACTGGTTCATCTAGATACTAAATCCATACTAGCTGAATTAAACGTTCTTTACATACGTGCATCCATTATGTAACACTATATTTGATAGTACGTATCCATTATGTAACAATATATTTGATAGTATGTATAAAGTAAAGTTAGTTTATTTATCGTTTCTTCGTCATCGATATCTTTCTTCCTACAATATCAATATGAAATTGTGGTTCGTCAATTCTTTTGGTAGATTGTTGCAGCATATTGTTAAGAACAATAAAATGTAATTCGGTTAAATTTCGTTAAGAAAATATTTTGATTGGATCTATTTTCATATGGACGCCATCTTAAAAAAGAAACTTAACCGTCAATATGGAGATACTTGTTTGGAAAATTTATATTTTGGGAGAATAAACTGCATAGTTAAAACATATTAAGTAAATACACTATCAAGCAGCGCGTGGTCGGTACACCTAGAGTAGCCCGATGATTGTCTCAATGGTTGCGCTACGGTAAAAACAACACAAGAAACGTTGTAGGTATAACATAGTTGTGCTAGGTGATGTGTGCGTTAGTCTTCGTGGCTAGGGGCCCCAAACGCTGTCCGTTGATCGGTGTCCGGTCGTGCTGGCCCCAGTTACAATCTTCTTTGTCCGATGCATGGTCATTGACTCTCTCGGACTCTCTCGGCGATTTCCCAAACCGAACACCTCTCGACAGCCAGCCCCACAAATATATTTACTCTTGACCGAAAATACTAAATGCCCCCCCTCTCAGTCACTCCTAACCGACCACCGGAACCGGCCACATCCGTTTTGATTCTCAGCTTATCATTACTAAGCCACACAGAAACTAACAAACAACTGTTAGGGCGCCATCCTGTCTGTGGAGTCTAATGGATTAATTGATCTTCCTATTGCTGTTCACTTATCACACTTCCTCATCATTTCTCGGTGGTCCCAGCGGTCCATAGTATCACGCTAGTATAGATTAATAGTTGATTGTTTGCACTAAATATCTATACACATTAACGACAACATTTTACTTTGCTTAGAAATAATTTAAAAAAAATCATAAAAATGGTAGTATGGTGTTCGGGGTTTGGAGCAGGAGTACACAGGGATCGACATTCATCAGATCTTGCTTTTCTTTCAGATACGATGGATGTTTCAAAATTGCATTTTTTTCTTCTAATGAGGGGTCACCTCTTATCAAGGCCTGGTGGCCACTCAAGGATAAGGGTTAAAGTCAGTTGGACGATGATTGTCACCATGAGAGAACCGGAGACAATTGGTGGATGGGCAGAGTATCACCTAAGGGGAATTGATTATCCAAAAGGTATGGTTCAACAAGTATTTGTTTACATTAGACGGCCATGCTGTAGTCGGATGGGAAGCAGATTCGTTGTATCTTGTTCCGCAGATGGAATGTTCTAGAAAAGAAACTTTGTTCATGGAAGTTTCGTTTGGTTTTTAGTACTGATATATATATATATATATATATATATATATATATATATATATATATATATATATATATAGAGAGAGAGAGAGAGAGATAGAGAGAGAGAGAGAGAGAAAGAGAGATAAAGAGAGATATAGAGAGAGAAAGATATATATATATAGAGAGAGAGAGATAAAGAGAGAGAGAAAGAGATAGAGATAGATATATATAGAGAGAGAAAGAGAGAGAGAGAAAGAGATAGAGAGAGAGGTAAAAGTTCTTTGCTGTAGTTGTAGCTAGATGTATGTAAGGTGAGAATTTATTCCGAAAACTAGCATAGCAACATAAGCTGTTCAATATTAGTTATTGAAAATATTGACCGTAATAGATTTACAACTCTTAAATTTTCCGACCCACATCTGTTTCATCTTTTCTATTATAATGACAGGAACTACAACGGTTAAGAACTATGTGTCATGCAATCAAGCAGACTACATATTGTACGGGTATTTTAATCAAACTAGGAATATTATTTAAAAAGAGCATGGTACTAAATAACACCGGTTATTATGTAACTACTGTGCTCAATACAATGATCAGTCGTATTTAGTACCGTGTCCATATTAACAGTTATTCCGCGTTTTGTTTATAACCACACAGACACAAAATCACCATTATAGTAATGGTAATCGGTGTTATCTAAAAATATTCTCTTTTAAATAATATTCCTTGTTTTGGTAACCATACAGACATGAAACCTCTGTTATAGCAAATATGCACGGTATTATCTAACACTATGTTTCTTTTAAATTATATCCTAGTTTTTGTTACAAAGAAACGGAGACAAAATCTCCATTTTAGCAAGGATAACCGGTGTTATCTAACACTAAGTATTTTGTAAATAAAATTCCGAGTTTTAAGTTACAAACATACAGACACGAAATCACCATTATATTAAGGATAATTTAACAGCGTTCCTTTTAGATAAATTCCTCGTTTTGGTTAGAAACATACAAACACGAAATCTCCATTATACAAGGATGACCAGTGTACCCTAAAACTGTGCCCACTTGTAAATAATATTTCGAGTTTTGGTTGCAAACATGCAGGCACGAAATCTCCATTATAGTATTGATAGATACGTCATTTTGAATTAAACCGTGAATTTTCTAAAGTCGGCCCGGGTAGTTATCACCTCTTTTAAGTGTCCAAGACCCTTTCTCCTCATAAAGTTAAAACTTCACATCGCGATAGTGCCAGTGTTATGTTTATGAGTTTTTAGAACCGAGATTTGTATTTGTATTTTTTCTTTATTTCTTTATTAAGTATACAGTTGTCAGAGCGAATTCCCAGGATTTCCACACAGAGTCCATGTATGCTTACCTTTTTTTCTGCCTCGTTTCGTTCACTGTCCAATCCCGAAGGAACCATTATTATCAACTGACCTTCGCTAGAAACGACCCGGGGCCCCGGCGACTGACATTATAAGTAAGCGATGATTTATCGATAGCGCCCCTTTTCTACCATCCCTACCTCTTTATTTTATCAACAGTTAGAAACATATAACCAGCCTGCCAACCACTACGACACCTAATCTCCAATGTCGGATTCCAAAGCTTCCTAAATTTCCATGCTATTTCTGTTCGGGGTTGTGGGGCGAGGTTGTTTTGTCCCATAATCCCCAAAATGGTTTTAAAATGAAGCACTATGTTGGACATATACGCCACACCAACACCATATATAAAATTATTGGTAATTATTAATTTTTTGAAAACGAATCTTCGGATTGCAGTTGGTTAAGGATCATCGGCCCATCTGGCATAATGTGAAGAGTGTTTGCTAACGGGACGAGAGACCAGGGTTCAATCCACTGTCGAGTAATACTGAAGATTTTAAAATAGTACTTCATGTCTCTTTTTTGTAAGGTAAGAGTCAAGGGTAAATGGAGTAGTCCTGGAAAATTAGTGCCCCCCCCCCATGAAAGAAGAGCCTTCGGGTCGTCCTCGACAAATTTACTACTTTTTAAGTATCACATTTAAAGATTATGATTATCTATCAAGTATTAGACTAAAGCGGAGTTAATCGTTGTGTTTCTTCCTAAACGTTTTTCTTATATGTATGTTAATCATACAGAATACACGCTTAAGTATTTTATTTACCTCCTATAGGTTAGACACAAGGTCAGGTGTTGGTTTTGATGAAAGTGTTTCTGTGGAACGACCTGGATTCGAACCCGGCACACCCAGGTCCTCATTCCGCGTCGCTAACCACTTAACCACCGTGCTATAAGGTTTGAAATAGAGTTTTAAATAAGCTTTATTTTGCAATCAACTCACCAAGGGACTCATATCTTATTAAGATCCTGCCTATCACCCTCTTCCTCTCTCACTGTATCCTGTTTGACACTCTGCTCTTATCTTATACTGTCTCTATCACTCTCGATTCAGTGACTATCTCTCTATATATCTCTTTCTCTCTTTCTCCCCCCCTCTCTCTCTCTCTCTCTCTCTCTCTCTCTCTATATATATATATATATATATATATATATACTTAATTTTATAAAGATACTAGAAGAATACCCAACCCAGGATGTATAAGCAAATTTTTATGTTCCCTTATAAAGATTACTATCAAGATATAATGATAATAATTATGTCTAGAATATTTATTCCAATTTTGATCAAAATCCATTACATGATTTTGATTCTAGACTATTCTGAAATTTAAGGCATAGATTTAAATGACCGTAAGAAGAAATTGAAATTCGGGGAATCTTGCTTACTTGGTGTTTAATGAATATGGATTAAATTGTGAAACTTTAATAATAGGCATTAGACATCAATTAATAAATATGACTCAAATTCAAAGTCTATTTATGTCTATACAAGCGGACATATTTTAGTAGGCTGCCATAACAGTGTTCAACAATTCAGTTGGACTGAGATTCGCATCACGCATTAATTGTTAGCCTATTTTTAATTCTCTTAAAGGGCCCATCCAGTGTTAAGGGGCTATACACAATAATATGATAAATATAAAAGTTCTTATCCACATACACAAATGCTTAATCATTTTTCAGGAATCATCAGTGTCGAGGATGACTGTTTTGCCGGTCGCACGATTCGAACCCCTGACCTTTAACTTTCAAGAACCTTTACCAATGCGGCTAACCCAACAGCCATAGGGGAAAGGGAGAATTAATGTCTGTTTATGACTATAAAAGTCGACATAATGTAGTAGGCTGCCATCACAGTGTTCAACAATCCAGCTGGACTGAACTTCGCATATATATATATATATATATATATATATATATATATATATATATATATATATATATATATATATATATATATATATATATACTTTTATTCACTCCAAACAAGGCATATTGCCACTGAGACGTAAGGGACTACTGTGATTAGGGGTCAGATTTTTAGAGGGCATTCTACTTAGGGGGTTGAGCAGTAACTGTTCACATTACATTTAAATCTCTGCATATTGGTACAGTCTGGGAAACAGGGAACAAGAAAGGAATTCCAAAAGCTACCGGTCAGACGAAAATAAGCTATTAGTGTAGAAAGTTTTCCGGCATCTGGGGACCTTTACACTGAAGGGGTGGGTTTTTGCTGCTAGTCTGGTTTGCCGGGGTACAAGTACAGTAAGTTGTAAAACAAGCACAAAAAGGCAACATTGCAGCGATAAGACAGGGGATGGAGATTGGTAGACAATGCGGGACTTATTAGGTTAAAACCTCTTTTTCGTACCCTGTCCAAGAGGGATAAACTAGTGGTTGGTGCACTAGCCAAGATATGGCAACAATACTCCATGCACAGACGAATGGTGACTTTATAGAACTATTGGATACTGGCAGCGTGAGAAGTTTACTAACCCGGTAGAAGGACCCACATTCTTTGCAGGCAGTATCTGCTATGTATTTCTTCCAATTCATGTTGTCGATAAATGTTAGACCAAGGAATTTTAACGTTGAACTCTCATGAAGGGTACTATCAGCCATGGCAATCGGTGGTTGGAAAGGTTTCTTATAATTGTCACAGGAAAAGAGCTTTTCCTTAGCAGCACAAAATGTGACCATCCATCTATGGACCCATTCTACTATAGACTGGAGGTCATTTTTCAAGAATTTATCCATTGTCTTGGATATGTGATATTCGATTAGCCCGTATGTCTAGAATAAAGTGTAAATGGTAAAGTTACAAAAAAGAAAATAATGTGGTCATGTTACTCACCGGGTGGCTGAGAATATATATTCGAAAATGCATAATAATCGGTTCATATATGAAAAAAAAAACCCCTTATATATATATATGCAACCTTCTAAATTTTTACATTTACAAAAAGATAATGTGCCCATGTTACTCACCGTGTTGTCTAAAATACAAATATATACAGTGGAACCCCGATATTCGCGAACTAACCATTCGCGGTTTCACACATTCGCGGATTTTGAGCATGAACATTAACTTAACATTTTCTTCATAAATTCGGTAGAACTTACAAATAGGATAATCACTTAAGTCTAACTAAGGCGAATATGACAAAAAATGCAATTAAAAACACCAATTATTCCGTAGGATTCATATTAAATGCGGCTCATACGAAAGGATTGGTAATCCAAATTTTCGCGAATTTTATACGAAACTGAAATATTAAAAAAGGCAACCAAATTGCAAACAAGAAAAGGCTTATTTACGGTAATTTGGTGGCTTTAATTGTAAAAAAGTATGCTAATGTACAAAAACCTGATTTTAGTTAACTTTGAGGGGTCAACATCTATTAGCGGATTTCTGCTATTCGCGGGGGTGACTGGAACGTAAACCCCGCGAATAGCTGGGGCCTTCTGTATTCCAAAATCTATATTGATCCTTGCATTAGTTTAGATAACCCTGCACTCCATCTGTAGACGATAACAGTAACACTCGTTTTTGAATTCCACCGGAAAATATACTGTGAGCAAACATCTACGAATTGCAGTTTGGAAACTACTAACCAACTGAATTACATACATAACACGTATGTAAAAGGGAATTCTAAGGATATAAGAACTAACGCCTCGGAGGTATGACGACATCCTTTTTCCAATAAAATGTGGGTTAAAATCAATGTATTCATTTCATCCAACCAATTCACCCAGGAAATAAATTGGATATTCGAAGCACAGACTCTGTTTACTTCGACTTTCTCCTAAATAACGCATAACCGCCAGACTAAATTTATAACTTTTCCTGATATAATTCACCTTCCCACATCTAATGTCATTCCAGTTGGACTTATTGGTCTAAACGCCAAATTGGTGGAAGACCACGATGAGAGATGGAGGATAATTATTTCCTCTAAAGCATGTTCTCTCCTACTGAAGAACCAACCGAATTAATAAGAAATTCTTTTTCTCCTCACTCTTATCTCACATGTACTCATGCACTTGCCTGTGCACGGATGTTAGTATAGTCCCAATCATACTCCCATTCTATTACATCCCTTTATTTCCTAGTCACCCTTGACCCCTCCCCCATATAATAAATCTTTTTATAAGGAGTTTTTCTCCCCCTAAAATTAACCGTTGTCCATACCTTCCCATCTGCCCTCCCTACTCCAGTCCTACCCTAATCATCTCCCTGCGAGATGTTTTCTTAAAAAAACTCTAGAAAATGAGCCTTGACAATATTCAACTTTTACCTTTAATTTAGTCAATACATCCGGGTCTGCTATTGCTGACCATCTTATAAATAGCGCCGAATGTGCGTCGACGTACACTAGTGACTGGTTTTCTGTCATAAGTAGATCGCATTCTCTATTCCACCTCAAAGTCCTGGAAGCCATATATATCAAGTCAATCAAACCCTCCCTTTGTAAACAAAAGGAGTGGCTTTTAGGACTTAATGTGATCAACTTGTGACCCTCCTCCCCATATTTTTTTCTCCCAAACTTGTCACTAGTTTTCATTATAAATTTCTTTTAAGTTTATAGTCGTATTTAATTACTTCCACGTTAATACTCTGATGAGTGTGGACGAAAGCCGGCTTAGTACATTCATTAATTTTTTAAATTTTCTCTCGTTTTTATACTTGTTCAATTTCATTCTACCCCCCCCCCCCAAAAAAAAAAAATGTCCCAAAGTCTGCATTCCTCGCCGTTATTTAATTTTGTATCACGAAAAATTTAAATAATATCCTTAATCTTTCAACATTCCAATTGACGGACACTGAGCAATTTGTATTGTCTCATGGCTTGGAATTCTGTATTCAACCCGTATCCATCAAACGTGAGGACATCTTTTCGGAATTTGAAGTTTTATTTTCACAAATTTCGAAATTGTCCCCGTCTTCAGTCGACCAGCCCTTAGCGTTGAAGGCAAGACTTAATGATCTTGCCTACGCTTATGCAGGTACTTCAAATTCAAACTTCAAATTCCGAAAAGATGTCCTCACGTTTGATGGATACGGGTGGAATACAGAATTCCAAGCCATGCGACAATACAAATTGCTCAGTGTCCGTCGATTGGTATGTTGAAAGATTAAGGATATTTTTTAAGTTGGTCGCAGAACGACAAAATCTCTTCATAATAAGAAACCGAATTTTTTTATAATGGTTGGCATTAGACAAAGTAAAGCCACGTTGGTCAAGTGAAGAAATATACCGGGAGAAACGGATGTAATCAAAGAAAGATAAGTTGTTTTTACAAAATTCCCATAGCGAACGAAAATCTCTTAAAATTTCACCAATGGAAGAGGACAACTTATAAATTTCATCCCGTAGAAATATCCCCTCAATTTTGTGGCTACGAACTAATTTTGCCTTAGTAATGCGAAAACTTATGTATGAAGGGCAAACTCGATTCGTTAAACATAAATTTAGAAAAGTAGTTTTGGATCGAGTTGAACGGATTTTTGCTCTCAATCTCACCAACTGGTTCAATTTCTTAATGAAACTAGACGGGTACCGCGTCCTAAAATATTTAAATAAATTTTTCGTGATACAAAATTTAATAACGGCGAGGAATGCAGACGTTTCGGACATTTTTTTTGGGGGGGGGGCGGGGGGGAGTAGAATGAAATTGAACAAGTATAAAAACGAGAGAAAATTTAAAAAATTAATGAATGTACTAAGCCGGCTTTCGTCCACACTCATCAGAGTATTAACGTAGAAGTAATTAAATACGACTATAAACTTAAAAGAAATTTGTAATGAAAACTAGTGACAAGTTTGGGAGAAAAAATATGGGGAGGAGGGTCACAAGTTGATCACATTAAGTCCTAAAAGCCACTCCTTTTGTTTACAAAGGGAGGGTTTGATTGACTTGATATATATGGTTTCCAGGACTTTGAGGTGGAATAGAGAATGCGATCTACTTATGACAGAAAACCAGTCACTAGTGTACGTCGACGCACGTTCGGCGCTATTTATAAGATGGTCAGCAATAGCAGACTCGGATGTATTGACTAAATTATTTAAATTATTTAGTCGGTCCCGCGTATGACAGGGGTATGTGTTGCTTTATTCTGGATTCAAACCTTTCTACTGTTCTTCCCACGTATACGGCATCGCACCGACACTTAAATTTATAAATAATGTTACTGATATGTTGGGGTGTGAGAACATCCTTATGAATAGATTTGAGCAAAGGTCGAGCAGAAAAAAACAATTCTAGGATTAGATGCCTGGTAAATTATTAGTTAACTATTTTATTTTATTTCTTTATTTTTATTTACTTATTTATAATTTTATTAATTTTATAAAAATGTTTAAATATATTCTTTATATATATATATATATATATATATATATATATATATATATATATATATTATTACCCTATATTTCTATTATTATACTTAATTTTATTTCTTATTTCTTATATTTTATTTTTTTATTTTTAAAATTTTTTTTCTTTATTTTATTTTTTATTTTATTTATTTTTTATTGTTTTATTATTATTATTATTTTTTTACTTTATTTTATTTTACTTTACTATACTTCTTTTATTTTTATTTTTTTATATATTTTTGATTTTTATTTATTTATAATTTTATTATTTTTTATATTATTATTTTTTATAGTTTTTTCCTTTTGTTCTTTTTTATTGTATATTTTCTTTTGTATTTTTTATTTTTATCTCTTATCCTTTTTTCCTTTATATATTCTATTATTATTTTTATATCTTATATTATATTTTACTTTATTTTATTCCTTATTTTATTTTCATTTTATCTTTTTAATTTTGATAATGTTTATAATGTCTTTTTATCATTATTATTATCGGTTTACCTCTATATTTTTATTTTATATTTGTAACTTATTCCTTTTTCTAATATTTGTCCCTGCATCTCCTCCTGTCAATAGATGTTCCTCTAAGACGAACTTGTTATTTTCTTCCTTGAATTTTCTGTAAGGTGTGTTGCTAAAAGCGCTGATGAAGACGTTCTGGAGTGGCTTTGTAAAAAAAAATTTTAAATTGGAAAATTAAAAAAATAAAAATTAAAGTATTTCCAGAATGTTTTGGAAACGACCGTATGCCATACTAGACTTGCTGTTCTAATTCTTAGAACAATTGGAATGTTCTGATTCATTAAATCATCTTATATATATATATATATATATATATATATATATATATATATATATATATATATATATATATATATAACAGTTTCTCTATATATTTATGAACAGTTATGGTAAATTTTCTTAAATAGATATACACAAATATATATTTCCATATACGTATATACATATATATATATATATATATATATATATATATATATATATATATATATATATATATATATATATATGTGTGTGTGTGTGTGTGTATACATATATATGTATATATATAGCTAACTTTATATATATATAGCTAACTTTATTCATTTATTTATTTATTGTGGATGTGATTGTTATAGACTGGGCTGCGTTAAGAAGCTAAACATTCTTTTTCACCTTGGGGTCAAGATCACCTTCATTTCACCCCTGTTTCTGATCATTTTAAAAATATTTTTGTGTGGAAGGGAAAGGTCTATATATATTGTGGGGGGGAACATTCTTACAAACGGTCTGTAACAGAAAACCAGGTTATACTAATGTTCCATGAGATCCAGCCTGGCGTCGTTTCTATTTAATGTCAACAGACATTATTACAAGCTTAGCAACAAGTGGACTTCTTTGTTTAAAAACAAACAAACAAAAAAAACACCACGACCGCCACCACCACTACCTCAAAACAAATCAACAAAACTAAAAACAATACACCCCCCCCCCCCCTATATCCCAACCCCCAAGTTGACCGATGCAATAAATCAGACTGACCTCTTAAAGGAAACAAAATATCGGCGTGGGATGAAGAATACATCAAATTTTAGAATTGTCGTAATGCTTTGAAGCATATGGATGTACGACAGTTTCCTGCTTTTTCGCGCAGTCTTTGCCATTTGTACTCTGCAACATCTTTCAAGCTGCACTGGTTGGGAAGTAGAAAGCAGGCAAAGCAGTGTTGCATTGTATGGCCATTGCCCCTTATCACATTCGCAGATGGTTGGGTCGGTTTTGTAGCCCCATCTTGCAATAGCAACTTTTGATGGCCCCATTCCAGCTCCCACGCGGTTAATGTTTTACACTGAACCCAGGGGGGGGGGATTCTGAACCAGGAAGGAGGACCGCAGCAGGAGGGATTCTACTACCAGTAAAAGGGGGCATTCTCTATGCCTCTGGTCTACAGTTGTAGTCTGGTCTCTTCCTGAGATGTTGTTAGGGGCTTGACATAGCTGAGGAAGCTTCTCCTTGACTTCAATCGTTGGGTCATTGGTTCACGTCAATGAATGAAATGAAATGGCGTTCATCACTGGTAGCCCTTGTGATCTTTACTTGGCTGGCAACTTTTCGTCTCACATTTGCATGCCAGGTTGTTCTGATAATGTTAATGACGGATTTAAGAAGAAAACAGCTATTCATTGAGCTCGTGCTGGACCCAATTACTGATCTATTTTACCGTTGAAATACTGACATCAAGTGCCTTAGTGAGTTATTCTGACATGGAGTTTCTTCAACAGTTACTTTCAAACGTTCATTGTCAAAACTGCATGGCCGTCCACTACCTTCAAGACTCATTACCACAACATAATGTCTGAAACCACTTTTGTACTGTCTGATCATTTGTGGACCTTTTTCACATATGCTCTGTTGATATTGGTAACTGTTTCGGAATGATTATGATCGGGTTTGAACGCATGCAAGAAAAATATACGCATTTCTTCTTTTTGATCCTTTTAATTAAGAGCTTATTATAAGTTACGTTACATAAAAGGCATCGGTATTGTTTTCTTAGCTGCTTATAAAACAGGAGCTAGATTAGAATAGAAATAATAACGTAGAGCATAATTAGCCACAACCAAAGGTGGGTTTAGATATGGAGGAAGTCGAGGCCTCACACCCCTCCTCGTGTATGCACGACAGAGAGAGAGAGAGAGAGAGAGAGAGAGAGAGAGAGAGAGAGAGAGAGAGAGAGAGAGAGAGAGAGAGAGAAAGAAAAAGAGACAGAGAGTTAGTTAGATAAAAAAAAGAAGAGAGAAAGAGAGGCAGACGAAGTCTACTCTCAGTTGTTTCCGATTAACATCGGGATAAACAATAGATCATTTTTCTACACAACTAAATCACCTGCAACTTTCGTACATTGCACATTAGTCTATATATTACATAGTTAGAAATGAACATTATATTTCTTGTTAAATTACCTGTTGTTATCTAAAATAATCTAATGAACAATAGGTATCTCCCCTTTTCTTCTTTATTTGTGTCATTTATTTAAATCATTCCTTTACTGTACTTCTGTTATGCTACTGCTGCTGCGACTATTACTACCATCATTTTTTTCTTCTTTATTTACGTCATTTATTTATTTACATAATCCTCTTACCCCTTTCTCTAACACTGCTCCTTCTACTAATAACTTCTCTATCTCCCCCTATCTCCTTACTTACTCCCACCACTACTCGTTTCATTCGCCCTTTTCTCCACCATCTAAAAGATTCAATGTGCAAGCAAGCAACAAGCAAACAAGCAAGTAAGATTATTAGTTTTAGTATTATATTATACTCTCAGGGGTCTATCAGACATGTCAAACTCAGAGTCTAGCGAGGGCCATAGGAGTCAGTTTTTGTTGTTGTCACGAGGGGCGCAATCCTACAATTATAATTGAAATTGTTTAATAAAAATTATTGCAGAATATTTTAATTTGGAAACATGAAATAGTTTGGTCCGATTCAAGAATGCAAATACACACGTACATGTAGTTTAACAAAAGTATATAATGAAAAAAATTAGTATGAGATATAAATCGGTTCTTTATTTAAATATAACGAAAAATTAAAAAAACAACACACATGGTTAACTTGCATTTGAATGCAACAGCAACGAATGCAATTACAATAGTTCAAAATGGACATTTGTAATCAAGTGTTCAAACACTTTTCATTTTTTGTCCCGAGGCTTGACACCACTTGTCGACAATCTTTGCTATGTCTGGCTGAAATCTCTGTGCAGTTCCGAGTTTTATCAGAGATGACGAGTGGGGATCAGTCAACCTACTTCTCTGAAAAGTTTTTGTTGATTTCATGAAGAAAAATAACTGTTCACGCAAATAGGTGGAGCCGAACATTGCCACGATCCGTGCAGCAAACTCTCTAAAGTTTATAAACCTTTCTGGAAGGTAGTAAAGGAAATCAGGTCTTATCACTTTAAAATGATTTGCTCTGAGGGAAGAATCCGACTGCATTTCTAATAGTTCCATTTGCAGTCTTTCTTCGGCCTTAGAAACGGCGCTGAGAATAATGTAAACAGCTTAGTACAGACCCAGTATTAGTACTGTTTTTTTTCAGCTCTTTGCACGTAGGAAAATGAACTAAATTTTAATTTGAAACTTGTGACTTCCATAGGTTCAACTTTTTAATGAAGTATTTTACGTCATCACACAACTGAGAGATGAGCTTGTTTTTGTCATGTAATTTCAAATTGAGATCGTTCAGTTGTGCTGTAATGTCAACAAGAAAAGCCCAGATCTTGGAGCCGCCTTTCATTTTTCATTTCAGCCGGTGTTTCGACTTTTCATCACCAAAAATAAAATTATTTCTTGCCTTAACAAATAAAATCTGTTCAATACTTTGTGACATGACAATTAGCGCACATCTGTGTTGAATAGAACATCGGTGAACAGATTATCGATATCCTCGAACTACTGACTGAATTGACGGTGGTTGAGAGAACCGCCTCTAATGTAGTTCATTCACTTTGTGACGAAACTAAACACATGATCAAATTTTAAAATCTCTGAACACATATTTTGTCAATGAATAATACAGTGAAAATGTGTAAATGACGAATCCGGATGTAAGTTTTTTTTTCTTGTAACTTGGCAAACACACCTTTATGTCTACCAAACATATTCGCTGCACCGCCAGTAGACAAGCATACAAGTTGGCTCAAATCAAAATCAAACTAATGCAGAACCGGTTCGAGTTTCCCAAAGATGTTCTGGCTTGTTATAGTATCATGCATAGGGGTCAGTTCAATTAGTTCTTAATAAATGTCAGATTCATTGTCATAGGCTCTGATGAAGACCGTTAGCCGTGCTACCCTCGTGATATCGCCGGTTTCATAAATTTCAATAAAAAGTATTCAAATCTTAATGATTCGCCTTTCAACTGTTGCTTGAAATCCCTGGACATTTCATCAATCCGTTCTGCAACAGTGTTCCTGCTTAGTGAAATCTCTTTGAACAAGTGTGCTTTTTAGACACAATTTCGGCCGTTTCTACAAGGCATTGTTTTACAAAATCTCTTTCAGTGTAAGATTTCTTATTCGTCGCTATCATTCGGCTGAGTTCATAGCTTGAAGTAACGGAAGCGACATTCCATTTCTGACTTTTCGTAAAAAAGGTCTGTTGTTTTGTCAAGCAGTTCCTTGAGCAGTGAAACACTCATTGTGCCTTCATATTTCATATTTATCATCAGATAGATGGTTCATTTCATAATGTCTTTTCAAGTTGCACGCTTTCGGCGTACAAATGGTGTTATTGCAATTCAAACAATGTATCTTTCATTCACTGCTGTGCAAAAAATAGTGTAATTCCCATTTTTTCTTGAAACACTCGGCTTTTTTCATTTAACTTCCTTTTTTTTCTTAGTCGGAGGAGGACTAGCCATTTTAAAGACGATGTGCAATCTGGAACATAAAAAGCCTGAATAAAATCAAGCACGACAACAAATATTTATAACATATCAAAGGAAGCGAAATGAAGACAAAAGAAACCTGACTCCTGCACAGTATTACCCGATTCATATTTTCAGTTAAAACAGTTAATTTTAATAAAAAGTAGACAATAGTGAAATTAATATGAATATAGGGCTTATACGGCAGAAAACGTAAAGGTCGGTGAAATAGGAAGAGCAGTGTCCGAAGAGTAGTTAGAATCTCTGAACTATCCTTGCTTTGGAAAAGTTTTTCTTTACATTCAACCCATCACCCGAAAGCTGAGAACGTTACGGACATAATGCTCTTTGATTTATAACTTTATTATTAAGGAAATTACAGACAGTTAAGGGCGTAGCTAGGATTTTGAGCCGGGTTGACAAAGTCAGATTGGACTCTATCATAACCGGCTCGATAGCTCGTCATTTTTTTTCACCAAAGAAAGCGATAATATTGACTCAAAAGTTTTCACCAAAGAAAGCGATAATAGTGACTCAAAAGTTTTCACCAAAGAAAGCGATAATAGTGACTCAAAAGTTTTCACCAAAGAAAGCGATAATAGTGACTCAAAAGTTTTCACCAAAGAAAGCGATAATAGTGACTCAAAAGTTTTCACCAAAGAAAGCGATAATAGTGACTCAAAAGTTTTCACCAAAGAAAGCGATAATAGTGACTCAAAAGTTTTCACCAAAGAAAGCGATAATAGTGACTCAAAAGTTTTCACCAAAGAAAGCGATAATAGTGACTCAAAAGTTTTCACCAAAGAAAGCGATAATAGTGACTCAAAAGTTTTCACCAAAGAAAGCGATAATAGTGACTCAAAAGTTTTCACCAAAGAAAGCGATAATAGTGACTCATAAGTTTTCACCAAAGAAAGCGATAATAGTGACTCAAAAGTTTTCACCAAAGAAAGCGATAATAGTGACTCAAAAGTTTTCACCAAAGAAAGCGATAATAGTGACTCAAAAGTTTTCACCAAAGAAAGCGATAATAGTGACTCAAAAGTTTTCACCAAAGAAAGCGATAATAGTGACTCAAAAGTTTTCACCAAAGAAAGCGATAATAGTGACTCAAAAGTTTAAATGTTCCTTTAACGTTGATGGCTGGTCGAATAATGAAGATCGGTTAATCAAGTAGAACAAAAGCCACGAATCACAAAAGAATGATGTGAATGATTGTAAATCGCTCTTGAGTTTTCATAATGTAACGTCCTATAACTTCTTTGATAATAAGGATAGAGTGATAACTCGAAAAGCATTGTGTCTGTGACGTTCTAAACTTTTGATCAGTAGATTCAACGCCCCCAAAAGACTTTCCTAAAGCGAGGATAGATAAGACATTCTCACTACTTTTCGAACACACTTCGTATTTTCATATTCCTTTATCTCCCCATATTTTTCAAATTTGCTTAAAATCGTCTGTGCGGGCCGCAAATAAGCTTGCAATGGCCGCATGTGGCCCGCGGGCCGTATGTTTGACATGCCTGATCTAGATATATAGTCATGGTTCGTTCAGATAAAACATCATAAAGCATCTCTTCCTCCTCTCTTACTTATTCTAGGTGAAATGTTTAGAATTTGATTTGGACTTGAAAAAACGAGTATGTTTTAGTCAGCTGGGAAGCAGCCCTGTGGTATTGTATTCTACAGATGGGAAGTTCTTAGAAAGAAACTTTGTTCATAGATTTAATTTTAGGTATGCAGAGGAAGAAAGATTTTGTGTTCGGTGGTTGGTTAGACCGCTTCTGGGTGCCTCACTCAGTTGGCTGATAGCGTTGTGAACATTTTTTTCCGGGTGGGACGTGTGTGTTGTGTGTGTGTGTGTGTGTGTGTGTGGGGGGGGGTTCCTGACTTGTCTCATTGAATTTTTCGGAGAAATTAAGCTCCGGTTACTTATCTGTTTTGAAGTTCACGAAATCCACTATGCCTCCCTTCCGACATTCATGCGAAAAAAAACCCCAAATAACAACGAAAAGGAAAAAAAAAAAAGAAAAGAAAAGAAAAGAAAAAAGAAAGAAACTGTTTATCGCGCTGACATCTCAGTAGGGTACATCGGTCATTTTGGGGTTGAATTATTAGTTGTCTTTTTTTTATTATTATTATCATTTTCTTTGCTTTTTTTTTTAAACAACGATCGCCTCTTGTAACTCAGTTTGTAGCGACGCCTGTTGGCATTAAATAGAAACACAAGCCAAGCAGGATTTTCAAGGGGCGTTAAACATGTTCTTATTTTTTTATAATTTTTTGTTTTTATTTTTTTTGTTTTCTCTTGGAGCTAAGTGTAAGGAATGTTCTCCCTATCGCTGGACATCTCTTTTACCCAAAATATCTTAAATAAAAGAAAGAAAACAAAATTCTCTAAAAACCAAAATAATAATAAAAAAAGTCCATCCCCTTTCTATCTCTCTCTCACACACATACACACCCACAAAGCAATATAAAAATAAACCCGTACACATATAAACTAAAAAAGAAAATCCGCCCAAACACACATACCCTAAAATACATACGCACAAATACAAAACAAAATCTGCATGAAAAAGCTGTAGAGCAACAAACGTTAATTAACTCAGCTTTAGTATAATAACAGATATATATATATATATATATATATATATATAACAGTAAGAAAGAGAGAGAGAGAGAGAGAGAGAGAGAGAGAGAAGGGGAGATGGTGAGAGAGACGGGAGAGAAAGTGATAGGCCGCGTATACTATAAGTGGGGGGGAGGTCAAACAATATACACCGAGAAAGGGTGAAAGTGTAGACATGAGTGTAGTAAGAGATGGAGTCACTTGATGAGTTAATTGCAAATTACGACAAATTAGAACAGTTAAAATAGAAGTTTTTTCAAACATAACTTAATCCGAAAACTCTGGAATTTATTTAATGAGCATAAAAATACATAGGAAAAAAGCCTTAGGGAAACGAACATTGATTAACTCAGATTTAATATAATAGTAGATGAATAGTTTTTTTTATTGGAAATCGCTCCAGACAAGGCATGAATCCACTTGATGTAAGGAGCAAACAAAAACGAAATATGATTATTGCAAAGACAGGAGACGCCTATTGGCCTTAGTCTTGAAAAGACTAAGGCTATAGGTAGGAGGAAAACAGTCAGCAGGAAGAGAGTTCCACAAGCCTGCAGTTCTTGGAAAAAAGCTACTGGAATAGGAATCTGTATTACAATGAGGTATCAAAACAGCAAATTGATGGAGACCACTAGACCAAAGAGTCAAATGAGCTGGGACAAAAGAAGCAGGGCATAGATAACATAATTCTGAAGAACACATGCCATAATAGTATTTATAGAAAAGACTGAGACTAGCGACATCACGTCTGTTAGATAGAGGGTGCAGAGAAGAAGAAAGGGTGTGGCCAATAAAATTACAGATACGTTTCTGCACCTTATCAAGAACCCTCAAATGGGACAGAGATTTACCAGCCCAAATATGACAACAGTAAGAGGGAGAGGCGGAAGCGAGAGTGATATGCATCGTATAAAATAAACGCTGGGTAGGGTTCAGACAACATAGAGTGAAAGAGGGTGATAATGACAGACAGAAACATAGTAAGAGATGGGTTACTTGATCAGTTAATTGCAAATTATAGTTAATTAGAACTATTAAAAATGGAAGGTTTTCCGGGAACTGAGGAATAATTTAGCATGTATTTTATGTTATTAAACTATATAGAGAAAAGGCCTAGGGGGGGGGGGAAGGAACTTGATTGACTCATATTTTGTATAATAACAGATAAACAGTGAGAGGGAGAGACGAAAGCGTGAGTAATAGACAATCTATAAAATAAGAACGGGGTTCAACCAACATACAGTGAGAGAGAGAGAGAGAGAGAGAGAGAGAGAGAGAGAGAGAGGTTGACAGAGAAGCGTACTAAGAGCTGATGAGTTAATTGCAAATAACGGCTAATTATAACAATTAAAATGGAAGTTAAAAAAAGTTTATGTTCATTCATCCCAAATAAGGCGTATTGCCACTGAGACGTAAGGGCTACTGTGAAATTAGGGGTCAGATTTATAAGGGGTATCCGAAGTAGAAAGTTGTGCAACGAGATGTTTGTTCACATTACATTTCTGAATGTTTGCACAGTCCTTTTTTAAAAACATAATTCAGTCCGAGAACTGAGGAATATTTTAACATATATTTTGTGTGATTAAAATATATAGGATAAAAAACGTGAAAGAAACATTAACTAAGCTTAAGTCTAATAATAGAATCATAAATAGATTATAAGACTCACATGTCATTTTATCATTAGAGTGCAATTCTACAACCTATAAACATTACATATCCAAACCATTCTAATCATTAATAATCACTTAAATATTACAAAGCTAAAATTGTAAAAAAATGTCTGACAATTTTAGAAGTCATCTACATACACACTAAAGAATTAACGTTAAAAATGATTTCTTGATCCAAATAAAATGCGAACAAACCTGAACAAATGCAAAATAAAATAAAATTAAAAAAATAAATCTCTATGTATTTTATAAAATATTCACACAAAAGTTCATACAGTCGTTCAACGGTGTATTACGTCACTAGAGCTGATAATTTAATATAATATAATTGTAGTTATTCCGAAAACATTCCAAATTTCTGTTTGGTTTCGAGTGAAAAAGAAAAAAAAAATAAGAAAAAAAGAAAAGAAAAGAAAGAAAAAACGAAGAAGAAAAAAAGAAGAAAAGAAGAAAAAGAAAGAAGAAATAAAAGAAGAAAAAAGAATAAGAAAAAGAAAAAAGAAGAAAATGAAAATAAGCAATAAAAAAAGAATAAAAAAGAAAAGAAAAAAGAAGAAAAAAAAGAAGAAAAAAGGAATACATAAATAAATCGATGATGGATGCACTTTGGATGAATTTTTTTTTCAGTCTGATTGTGGGTAATATATAAATATGCACTGATAAAGCCTTTTTGTAAGTGATTATGATTTTTTGTATATCATGAAAATGGATACTTTTGAGATAGGCTGAAACAACTGTATGCCAATAAAGTGTTTTTGATAGCAATTTTGAATGTTTTCGGAATAACTACCATGATATTATATTACATAAACAAATCTATATACTATTAAAAAGTTATGGTGTCTTGGGAGTTTTTCGTACGCAAATAGAAACATATAATTGATTGACAAAAAGAAATAGGCAGTATACTCCTTACTAAAGCAGTAGTTATTCACGAGGTCAATACACGAGTTCGAATCTCACGTAAGTCTAAACGATTCTTTTTTTAACTGAATACGTGTTTTATAAATTCAAAGAAAATAACATAACATTACATAATTGAGGAGAGTAGAAAGTGGACCTTGGGTTTACTTTCGGCAGCCTCGTGACTCTCGCTTCCATTATTTTGTCCTTTCGTCCTCACATTCGTTGAGCGATGTTTCTGACAAAGGAGGAAGAATTGCTGTTTTCTGGGTTTGAATCTATCCATCTAACACTTATTGTTGGCTAGTTTTTGACCTTGAAGTAGTATTTTTTATTTTAGCTCCTGACGTCAAGTGGCTTCATGCCTTGTCTGGAGTGACTTCTATAAAAAAAATAATAACCTAAAAACAAAACGAATATTTTTTAAACTAAGTGACCATTGTTTTTATATTATACAATGTTTGTTGTTCAAAAGAAGAGTTATTACTAGTGTTGAGACGATTGATCAGAATCGGACTCGGGAATCAGAAAAATTGGAATCCGAAAGATTTAAGCTTAATTTTCGATTTCAAAAACGATTTAAATTTTTTTAAAAACTTAATTTTCCATTGCTGGTACTAATGATGAAATTATAAATATTTATCGTTTTTAAACTACCAGTAAAACTAAAATCTATTAATCCTAATAACATCAAAATACGATGTAAATTTATTTTACTTGTGTACAAAAACAAACAAAAAAAATGAAACTTTGCATACATTCACTAGGAAACCTTTAAAATAATGCATTTAAATCACGAGTTTCTGAAAAATGTCTTAACATTAAATAAAGCATTTTTGTCAAGAAAAATACTGACAAACATCATTAATAATTAAATTAAAATGAAAATATAAAAAATGTTTTTACTATATTTTTATGCTGTTTGGCTTTTGTCTGTTTTCTTTTTAATCATATGGTGAGCTTTTGTCCGGTTCCTCAACATTGGCAAACCTTACAAGAAGGTAAAAAAAATGTGAAAAAACCCCAACATTCTGGAACATTTTAGAAAGGCTTGATGTTGAGTTGAATTAGGTATTAATGACTTTCAAGATTTTCATGGTTCTGTGCGAGAACTTACTTTGGTGTCAGTTTTTCTTTGATTTTGAGTTTTCATGTCTGAACTGACTGTAAAACAAAATTTCTAATGATATAAAAGGAAACAGAAGGCAACAAAACGGAAGACTAATAATAAAAAATGATTCTTGGTTATAAATATTAATTAAACTATTTGGCAGTTCAGTTGTTACATTTTCCTTCCACACAAATACACTCCAGATTACGTGAAAGACTGACAATTTGTCAACATAAAATTGTAAGTGCCTTTGTGATCGGGGTTCGCGCCCACCGACCGTTGAGAATTAGTTCCTACACTGAAGATTGCGTTAGCATGAAACATCGATGTCTGTAGGTATTAAAATATTTAATAAATATTTATTTATAAATATTATTATTTATCAGTCCCCTCCAACAAAGGCCGGGCACTCTTGAGTGACTTTAATAACAAGCAGTGCAAATAGCTACATGCACGATCCGAACGCCGTTCGTAGATCACTCTAAACTGCTTGGGTAAATCTAGCCGCCGACTCGCTATTTACATTTAAATTCCTCTCTATTTACGAACTAATTGGCTATGACTGATGGGATAAGACTCTCGACTGCGAATCAGTGGCGATTTGTGATCGGGGTTCGCGCCCACTGACCGTTGAGAATTAGTTCCTACACCGAAGATTGCGTTAGCATGAAACATCGATGTCTGTAGATATCAAAACTATTTTAAAGAAATTTAAAATGTGCTTTATGTATTAAAAATATTAATTACTAACATGTTTTTTTTTATTAACTTTTGTTTCATATTAAAACTTATATTTTAATATAATGTGAAAGTTTGAATTGTTTTCTTCGTAGAAGTTAAGTAGTTTCTTTTACTATATAAGAACTTATAAGTATTATTATTTTGATGGTATTATTGTAGATTAACACCCTCAGCTAAATAAATAAATCCCGTTCTTAAACAAAAATGAGATTCAACTTTTGTAGGCGATTACGTGTGAACACCCTGAAAAACTTGACGGGAAGCCCCCCCTACCCCCTCGAAAAATCAATTATTTTAAAATTTAGAATAGAGAATCAGTTTTACATGTAAATTTAACGTAAAATTAGCCCCCATTTTTGAGCTATTCTAGCGTTTTAGGGCAATGACCCCCCCCCCAAAAAAAATTTGCTATGTAAGATAAATTCTGTACATTTTTTAGGGGGGTGAGTCTACTTTTCTAAGCAATACATGTAGTTTTATGACCTTACCAGTCGGACTTAGGGTTAGTGGTAAAAAAGATTTAATGAACAGCCCGAAGAATTTAGAATGGAACAGAAATGAAGATCATTTTACGTTAAATTTATATACGAAACTGATCCCCCACTCTAAATTTTAAAATATTTTTTTTCGTCTGTCTACCAAGTCTTCCAGGGTGTCCACACGTAATCGCCTAAAAATAGAATCTCATTTTGGAGGCGTTACTTTGTTGAGGGTGTTATTAATTACTTGTGATCCTATTTACTTGTCTCCCCACGAAGGCAGATTTCGATACAAGATCGGTTTTTAATGTAGGGAACCGAGCTCTCCAAAAGGGGGAACTCTGGATTGGGACAAAACGCTAACTCTACTTTTCGTGCACACAAAAAGGCTCATCAATAACCTTCAAAATTATCTGGTACCTGTGCACTATCACGCGTTTTTTTTTTGTTGTCCGGTCCCTGACCTGCATACTTTGTCACAAAACTGTCCTCGGCCCAAGTGTTCATACCAGCCGAGGTTCGCCGTGGCATAATTCTGGCAACTAGGTCTGTCCTTAACCGGCAACGTTGCTCCTGGTTTGGTGTAGTGTATTTACACGACGGTAGCGTCTTTTGAAAGTGCCAGGTACAACGCTAACAATTAATATAATCTGATAAAATGGCGAATGGAAGAATGGATAAAAACATGAATATTATCAACTTTGAGAATTGGTCATCATTAGTAAGTGCTAAATTCAACAACAGGGTTTTGTGAATGAAAGAGAAAAAACGTAAATTAGGGTTTCGTGAATGAAAGAGAGAAAACATAAATTAAAGAACAAAACATATTTATATATTAACAATTTTAGAGAGAGATAAATGAAATATATTTTAAAAGAGTAAAGTTCATTGAAAAAGTATTGAAAGTACTTGAATAAGAAAAAGACACGAGCGTTAGAAAATTCGTACCAAAATTCCATTATGTGCGTGTGTGTTACTTTTTGAATTTAGGTTGAAACTGGAGAGAGAGAGAGAGAGAGAGAGAGAGAGAGAGAGAGAGAGAGAGAGAGAGAGAGAGAGAGAGAAGGAGAGAGGTCGTGATTAAGGGATTTTCAGCTTCATGTCGTGTTTTTTAGTTGGGCGCTGTTGTTGTTGTTTCCATTGAGAGTCAAAGCTCGCCGTTGGTGTCGCCCAGAAAATCTCTGATTTTGTTTTTCTAGTTCCCTGTTTTTTATTAGGTTTTTAATTTCGCATAGGCTTGTTAATTCTATGCTCCATAACGAGCGGGAATAATTTTCACTGGTTGAAAAATGTTGCGTTTACACGTCCATATCAAATAATGATTTCTTTTATTTTATTTCGTAGACGCCACACTAAGTCAGTGTATACTTAGTTTAAAGTAAATGACTTCCAGAAGAAAGAAAGAAGTGAAAAGGAAAGAAGAGGGAAAAGTAAGGCGGACGAACAAAGAAAATAAACGCTTATACAAGTTTGTATCTTTCTTCTTATGCTCACGTGTCCCGCATATCAGGTTCTAATCAAACACAACTCCAACGGACCGTTTTTTGGCGGAATTACCTGCTCGTTTGAGATGGAGTGGTTTATTGCGCCCTACTGAGGGAGGAATGCTTACGGGTCCGTTCTCGGTTATTTTCGTACCCGATCAGAATGTCCCCTCGGTGCCACATTTTGATTCAGTTAAATGCTGGTCTTGCTAGTCTTCGATGAAGAAATAAATTGAACATGATCAACTTCAGATTGTTTTGCTGCCATGTGCTTTTAAATGACTCGCCAATTCCGACCCGGAGGAGAAAACTTTCCCACAGATTTCACAGACATGCCCTGGATGAAAGTCGACTGATATTTAGATAGCACGCTGTTTCTTGAGTGCTCGTTACAATGTGGAATGTCTAACTCTGTTCTCTTTAAAGGCCAATATCAAGAGCTTTAAAACGAATTGTCTCCACGGTTTGTGTCTAGGGCGTCCTCTGGGTGTTAGCAGTTTATATACGCACACACATACACGCATATACGTATATGTATGTATATATATATATATATATATATATATATATATATATATATATATGTGTGTGTGTGTGTGTGTGTATACATATATACGAAACAGCTGTCTGTAGAAGAGTGTGTGTATATATATATATATATATATATATATATATATATATATATATATATATATATATATATATATAGTAAGCAATGAAAATATATATGGCAATCAAGCTACACAGAAGCTTCCGCGTTTCATCCCCGAGGGGAATCGTCAGGCTAAATGCATGGAGTTATTTTTGTCAGGTGTTTTTATATACATGGCTTGCTAGTTAACCAATCAGATTCTTTGTTGTTCCCTCAGCCAATCGTTGGCCTTTCCGCGAACATGTATATAAAAACACCTGACAAAAATAACTCCATGCATTTAGCCTGACGATTCCCCCCGGGGATGAAACGCGGGTGCCTCTGTGTAGCTTGATTGCCATATATATTTTAATTGCTTACTACCTAGCTCTACTTACGTATCGAGCACTGTTGAAGTAAATACTGAAAACTGATACATAAAAAATGATATCGCCTTATAATATTTTATGTGGATACATGAAGTACTAATATATATATATATATATATATATATATATATATATATATATATATATATATATATATATATATATACACACGCACATTTTGGAAGCATTTTTCCTCAAGACATATTCCGTTATTAGATAGTACAGATGACGTTGTCTACATATTTGTTCGTTGATCCTTTCTAGATGCCTGATTACTGTTCGCGTTTACGGCTGGGACTTGCAGATAAATTTGCCGTACTCGTTGGGTACGCTAGCACTTTCGGTTACTTTCAGAGCCACGTTAGCCAGGGGGTGGATATCGATTATAAAGAGGATGTATTTTAAACAAACATTATTGATGGTTTGGGTGAGAACCGTGTTATTCGTTGTAGTCTTGATAGAGTATTAGTTAAATTCATTGCGACTTCTGGTAGTTTCGAAAATTGAAGACGCCACTGAAAGGTTCTCGATTTGAGACTAGAGAAGAGATAATGCGGAACGCGGCGGCGGTGGAGATGAACACAATTCTAAAATCATACTTCCAAAGGTGTTTTCCGGTAGTGGATGGATAGGTGGGCTAAATGTGTGCAAGCACAAGGGGCTTACTTTGAAGGGGAGTAGGGTCCCAACCCCGTCAGTTATTTGAAATATTTTTCTGGCCTAAGGTCGGATACGTTTTATACATGCCTCGTATATATATATATATATATATATATATATATATATATATATATATATATATATATATATATATATATATGTGTGTGTGTGTGTGTGTGTGTGTGTCTGGAGAGTAGGGAGGTTGGCGAACGAACTGGAATTCCATGTTTGTTAAAGAAATGTCGGATCAATTGGGATGAATGTGTGGGGTCGTTGTCGTGATGTTGTTGCCAGTTTTTCGTCGTCCACATGTCTGGTATTTTGCGCCGAACTGCGCCACGGAGAACATCTTGATAGTACTCCTTTGTCACTGTTTGTCCTTGCGGTGCGTATTCGTGATGCACAATTCCATGGATATCAAAGAAGACAGTAAGCATAACCTTGATTTTGCTTCGCACCTGTCGCGCTTTTTTTTCGCCTTGGAAACTCGGGATGCTTTCATTGCGACGATTGTCTTTTTGTTTCTGAGTTGTACCCTTACACCTATGATTCACCTCTAGTTATCACGGTGTTCAAAAACCCAGGATCAGTGTTGGCGATTTCCAGAAGGTCCTGTGCAACTTGAAACCGGAGGTCTTTTTGTTCCAGCGACAACAACTTGGCCACAAATTTCGCAGCCACTCTGTGCATGTCCGAATCATCACGCAAAATTGCATGTGCGTAATCTTTACTCACTCAGACCTCTCGGGCGGCGATCTTCTGCACGGTTGACTGACGATCTCTATCACCAAATTTCGCACCCTCTTAACAACAGCTGCACCCCGAGCAGTTTGAGGCCTGTCAGAACGCTGGTCACCTTCCGCTGATGTGTGGGCATTTTTGAATCGGTTGAACCACTTCTTAATTTGTGTTACACCCATCGCATCTTCTCCAAACACCTGCTGAATCTTACGAATTGTTTTACTTTGAGAATCACCAAGCTTTGGACAAAATTTGATGCCGTACCTTAGCTCAACACGTTTACTCATCTTGGGAGAATCGGTAATCCGACGAACACGTTGTGTAGATCTAGCTGTACAAGGGTTTGTCAAGGGCAACCTGATATGAGGATAATTCCTCATACAAGTAAACCCTGATCAAATTCTTAAAATAACATAGTATTCGAAGCCCAAATAAGATCCCCTCGACACGGCTATACACTGTTACTTTTTGAATTTAGGTTGAAACGAGAGAAAGAGAGAGAGAGAGAGAGAGAGAGAGAGAGAAGAAGAAGAAGAGAGGTCGTGATTAAGGGATTTTCAGCTTCATGTCGTGTTTTTTAGTTGGGCGCTGTTCCGACAGGCAGCGACTAATGCGCAAGAAGGGAGTGATAAAATTCACACATGCGCATGAAGGTGTCTCCCTTCACCGTGTAGAATGGCGTGGCCCTATTGTCTCTATTTTGCACAGAAAAAATAAAGGTCGGATACTTTTAGACATGCCTCGTATATATATATATATATATATATATATATATATATATATATATATATATATATATATATATATATATATATAAAAGAATAACAGTCTCAGGATGGGTAAAATTAATTCTTTGAACAGAACAGCTTTGCACCAATATTATAACCTCTTACGAAGATTAAAATCAAAATATAATTCTACTAAACTTTATGTCTAGAATCATTATTCCAATTTTGTTTAAAACTAATTACATTATTTTGGTTCTAAACATGCTCTTAGCTTAAGGGGTCTTAAAAAGAAACACATTCGGGGAATCTTTCTAAATTGGTGTCCAATGACTATGGATCAGATTTAATGCAAATCTGAAATATTACAATTTTTAAATGAGAGTTAGTGCCCTTATAATGCCCCCATATAAAACTGTTAAATTACCCCCAAAAAAGAAAACTTAAATTTAGGGAATACTTGTTAATCGATGTCAAATACCTATTGTTAAAATTTCACAAAAATCAGAGGTATCTGAATTTTCACAAAGGGCTTCCACCTGTTGATTATATTTCATTTAAAATCAAGTGGCTGCTAGTAGTGTATTCAAAATGAAAAAGTTCTTTGAAAGCATCTTTCAAGGATTTTTAATACACTACTAGCAGCCACGAGTTCTATATAGAAGCAGCTGTTTCTTAATCGCCTCAATAACAACGGACGAACACTTCGATAACATAAAAAAAGAAAAGGATACTACTAATTATAAAAAGGTAATACATTTTCATTTGTTATGAAACACGTTTGATCTCTGATTAAGGAATGGTATCCGAAAAAAAATAAGATAAAAGTCAAGAAAAAAAATGAATGATTTTTAATAAAAAAAATAGTTATCTTATATATATATATATATATATATATATATATATTGTGTGTGTATGTAAACAGCATTTTTTCATTTTAGTAAACATTGTTAATCAAGCAAAGGAATTCTGTTACGTTTGACAATGTTTACTGAAATTTTAAAAATGCTGCTTACATACACACACACAATATATATATATATATATATATATATATATATATATATATATATATATATATATATATATATATATATAAGATAACTATTTTTTATTAAAAGAAAATATTAAAATATATCTACTGTGTGAAAAGGGCTGTGGGGAAGAGAAGAGATAATCCCCCACTAGATTGCGAAGTCGGTTTTGGATTTTACCGTTGGTTGTTTACTGTTATATCAACTTCAATTACAGAGGAGAGAGGTCACATACATAGAATTTTTTAAATTCTCTTAATGAAGATCTGGAATAATATCCCGTTTGATGTCACCTAAAGAGCGACTTGAAGTTGGTTAGATTGTCGACGTCGTTTTGCAACTGCTCACGGAAAGCACATTAAACATTTGATCTAACATTTGTCTTTTTCTCCTAACATTTTAACAAAGACTCTGTTGTCAACAACTCTTTTCTATTTCCAACAATTACATATGGACGCGTGAATTAATTATGCTAATTTTGCAGTTTTTTTGTACTTGAAACGGATTGGATACAAGCAACGTCAAAGGAGATTGCATCAACTCCAGTGTGTGATGGCAGTATATAGTCTAGAGAGTTGGGATCGCTGGTAGTAGCACATTTTATCGCTTGAAAATTAGTTAGCATTATTTTAGCTATACAACTTCCCGCTAATGCGACTTGCCAATTTTTATGCTTTCTCACCTTATGAAATGAAACTGTTTCCATTTCCTATTGTTTTAGTTAGTTGTATGGCATTGTTACATATTGGACGGGTAGATCATCTAGTATATAATCTAATTAGTTGAGAATAACAGGGACTAGGGCAGCCGAAAGGTCAGAAAAGTTCAACTCGCAGGACTCATGGTGTAAATGACAGGCTGTAGAAATTCATTAAAACAGATATGACGTCATATGATCCAAAGAGAGAGGGTGATCGCATGCGGTCAATCTACTTGGAAGCATAACGAAATGGGCTCACAAGATATAACTAATTGGTGACCTTGATCTCTCTTTTTCTCTATCTCTCCGCCCGCTTTCCGACGCAAGCCATAATTATGTTACAGTTCACTAATGTTCTTATAAAAAGTGGTTTCGCTTAATGTATATCAAAATTAGATATATATTCCTGCTTATTTGTTTATGAATTATGAAATATATTTCTCCTCATAACAAAATGGACATAAACAATGCTGCAAAGTACATCCCTACATTGTGGCTAGATAACCGATGAAAAAGACATATTAGTTGGGAGATAGGTTTTGCTTTTCTTTTCTTAAGAGGAAGCAGAACATATTCTGCTGATGTTAAAATGGATAGACTGCCCGTTTGCACTTAGAGGGTAGGTCCATGTCAATATTGTTCATGCGAAAGTAAAAAAGGGTACTTCAGCCTTTGTGTGTTCTGGGTTATGAATTATTTTTGTGTCATCAAAACTCTATTCTATGCTGACCAGTTCTCTTCCACGATTTCTCCCTTTTACGTAGAGTCGGTCAATATCATCCTTCGGGTCTAGTGCATTTTTCATGATCATTAAATGTTTAGTCTTCTGGTCCAGGTGCTAGAGTTTTTCTTTTGTCCAGCCCATGAAGGGTCTTGAATATCTTACTTCGAACACTGCCTAGGTATTTATCCCTTTTATCAGGTATCTGCTATATAATTAAGTTTTAAAGAGTTTTTCTTTTGTCCGTGTATATATATATATATATATATATACACACACTAGCTGGACAAAATAATTGGAATAGTACACACACACACACACACACACATATATATGTTTCTGATTATATATATATATATAAATATATATATATATATAAATATATATATATATATTTGTATACTTAGGCAGTATTTCTTCATTCATGCAAGTTTGATTAAACAACAGTGACAATTCCTGTTTGTTTCTTTTTTGGCCCATCTTTTCAAGACAAGCGATCTAATGTTCTGTTCAAGTGTGAACAGGAACTCGCACTATTCCACGCATGAACTAGTGTATAGCCGTGTAGAGGGGATCTTATTTGGGCTTCGAATACTATGTTATTTTAAGAATTTGATCAGGGTTTACTTGTAGGAGGAAGTATCCTCATATCAGGTTGCCCCTGACAAACCCTTGTACAGCTAGACCAAATACGGGCGAGGATAGTGTCTAGTAGGTAATTCAAACTCTCCTTCTATGTGTGTTTCTAAATATGCGCGTAACGTTAAGGGAATTGATGCAGTATATATTCAAGCGAAATGTTGCTGTGTGTATCTGTTAAATGTATCAAGCGACATCATATCAAGCACCAACAGAAGCTAACATGAAATGTGATGTTTTGTAAGCAAAAGTGCACCTACTGTTTTTCTAACTGACTTTAATTATAGTTGTCTGCGCTTTTTCGGTATTTACCCATCACCCGTTTTAGTATTTTTCACGGACTAATGTTGTTCTTTTTTCTGTGTACATTCATAGATTATGTCGCTAGAGATTTCCGTTATTTTTTTTTAATACAAATATGTTAGATTTAAGAGTTGGGAGCACTTTCCTATATAAATTTAACGCAAAATGATCACCCACTTACTGACCATTACCAATTTGACCATATTATTTTTTTTGTCGCTAGAGAATTTCGTTTAAAAATTTTTAACCAATAATTTAGATTTAAGAAAGTTTTCTTGTCCTTTTCATGTATATTTTTCCGATCTTCGCTTTCATTCTTGGTGATTTGATGGTGTCTGCATCCAGAATACTCAGATATCATGTTTGTCCAATGCCCTCATCTCTCCTTGGTTAGGGTAGTTCCATGCCCCCTCCCCGTCTCGAATTTTCCCATTTTCATCTATCCCTATCTAGGTATCCTATTTGAGCCTGACGAAGCTTAGCCTGTCGCAGGCTGTAGCTAAAGCAGATATACAGATATGTAGAAATGTTTGTATAAATAAAAAGTTATACGATATATATATATATATATATATATATATATATATATATATATATATATATATATATATATATATATATATGACAAATAAAATAGTAAAATAAATCCAACGGTATGAATCAAAAAGGAAAATATATATAGTAATGAAAGAAGGAATAGCGAAGACTTAAAACTCAACATTTCGCCCAGCTGTTGTGTGGGCTTTATCAGGAGCGAAAAAGCCCATGCAACAGCTGGGCGAAATGTTAGGTTTTACCGTTGAGTTCTCAGTCTTTCGTTATTTCCTTTTTTAATTACTATATATATATATATATATATATATATATATATATATATATATACGAATAGAACGAGATGAATATCTATCTTGTCGTAACTCAACGTTGAGTATCACCGCCTTATGCATTGTTCAAGGATCATTCATACCAAATTTCAGGTTTATAGGTTTAATATTTTAAAAGTTGTTATAAACATATCGACAGACATACAGACAAACAGACAGACAGATATACACCTCCCATTTTAGTAAAGATGAAATATCTACATGTTAAATCATGCGTGTCGAAATATATTTAATTCCAAGTCGTAAGCATTTGCATAAATGTATAATGAATGAGTCGAATGAAAGCGAATTGTCCAAGCTCAATAGACCACCCGGTTTGTGAAAATTGTACCCGCCTCTGAAGTTCAAATCTTAAGTAAACCCACGTTTTCTTTGACTAATACAAGGTCGGCATTCACCCGTGCAAAATTACGACCCTTTCTCATACAAATCACCATACCTACTTTATTTTTCTTTCTTTCTTTCTCGTCGTCTGTTCTTTTACCCCCGCTCTGTATTTGGCAGAGACCAATCAAAGCAGAAGTCATCCATTTTTACAGTTTATTTGGTGGGCCTTTCTTTGCGCCGCCATCTTTGCAGCCTGATTATCTCCCTTGATTAAATCTTTGCAGCCTGATTATCTCCCTTGATTAAATCGTCATTGCGCCTTCAAGGCATAACGAGATAATTTGATAGACTAGCAAGAAATATGCGTACCTAGGGCGCATAAATTTGCTATTCAGAAGAAAAAAATGTGTGAATATGAAGCAATATCTCTGAGAACTGCGAAGTCCTTTAGGTTACTGATATACATATGCAAAATCTAGTTTTTTTAAAATATTCAAAAAATTATTTTCCATTTTAATATACTTTTCATTATGTACAAATTTATGTAGTTAGAGAAAATTATTATAGATGTTCCGCAACTCACTTAAAAGTGAGGCGAGGTAAAATATATTTTTTACTGCAAAACAAAAACAAGAGAGGTAATAGCGAGTGAGAGAGATAGAGAAAGAGAGAAAAAGAGGGAGAAGAGAGAGGAAGTGCGTGTGTGTGAGTGTGTGTGCGTGAGTGTGTGTGTGTGTGTGTGAGAGAGAGGGCGAGTAATAATAATATGTCAGTTACGTAGAACGTGAAACACACGGATAAGCATATGAAAAATGATCTCCATTTGTTTCTGCGTTTTGAGGTTAAACAAGCAATTAGTTCACGCAATGTTTTGAAAAAGAAGATACGTTTTTATTGTTTTCAATCTATTTTATTTCATAGTTGAAAAACAAAAAAGGAATTACTTTTAACCCTTCGGTATTTTAAAGGAATTTCGAAACCTTTAAACTGTCGTATAGAAAGTCATTCCTGGCTTGAAAAATATTAGCAAAATCCTTATTTAATAAAAAGATTGAAAGTTTTGGAAGCTATTTACATCCAATAATTTTATAAATAGAGATTAAAACAACATTACCGTGAGAAATTTAGTTATATCTTAAAAACATTTTCGTTCAATTAATAATTTCATCGCCGAACGATATTAGAATAATTATAGTTAACTTTCAAAATCCTATTAAAAATATTTGATAAAAAGAAAACAGAAGAATGGTTAAAAAGGAAAAAAATAAAAATAAAAGATGACGGCCAGTAATAAGTAATGGAGAAAAACCTCCCTTATTTTGTAATTACCTCCCTTTTGGAGAACTCTTTAGTTAAATACAAAACTATAAATTCTCACCGCACGCGTATCAGTTATTCTTAGCGGAATAAAGCTTTCTCAAATCTTCTGTTGTTCTCACTTATCATTACACGGTTAAAAGACTCCAGGGCAACACCGGGTACGTATAGTTCGTTTGAAATAAAATTCACCTGAGAAAAAATTCTATTTATTTAAATAAAATATTATATTATATTGAATAAGTTTATTTATTAAAAATGTTCTTTAAACATTCTAAATAAGAAAAACATTAAAAACGAAATTAAGCGTTTAACAACAGCACTTTTTATATCCCTCGTCGTTATGTTACGACGACCTAAACAAAAAGCGACAATTTAAGAAAATGCTGTACAAGTTACTAATACTCACTTTTAGAATGCAAGTAGAAGAATACCCGTCCCGAGACGGGTAACATTAATTCCCGTACAGAATAGTTAGCACCAATTTTGTATCCCCTTACGAATATTAAAATCAATCATCAATAATGCTGCTAACCTTATGACTAAACTCCTCATTCCAATTTTGATCAAAGTTCATTATAATAAATTTGATTCTAGAAAATGTCTAAAGTTTCAGGCTTAAACTGAAAGGATCTTAAAAAGAAATGAAGTTCAAGAGATCTTGCTTAATTGGTGTCTCATAACTATAGATCAAATCTGAAATATTTGAAATTTCAAATAGCAGGTTGTTCTGATATACCCCTAAAACATTAAAACACTACAAAAACTGAAATTGCGGGATTATTTATTTATTGATGTCTAATATCTATTGTTAAATTTCACAAAAATCGGAGGTATCTGAATTTTCACGAAGGGCTTCCACCCATCTTTCTCCTCTTGCATAAAACTAAATTAAACTAAATATAACCCACAGCAATCGTTCCTATGACTAGCAGCTGTGTTCCAAAATTCATAATAATCGGTTAATTAGTTTAGGAGTGAATCCCATACATAGAAATACATGAACATATACACATACCTAAATTTATATGAATAGAGAAACTGACGGAAAACATTTGTTTAGAAAAAACTATGCAATGGGCCTGTTTAAATTAAATAAGAAATCATGATAAATATTTGAATATTTAATATGTAAATTGAAACGTTCGGTGATCGTTTTAGTTTTTTCGAGAAAAAAATCGATATATACGGATCAGGTTCTCAACACACATACGAATTACATTTTTATTTTGGTAGGGTCAAAATATAGAATTTCTTCTGTTCGGTCAGGAGGCCAACCTCTCATGTGTTACCCCTCCTTCTTTTATTGATGGTCGCCTGAGGCGCCACTGCTGGGGAATGACAATGAGTACGATCTAGGCTATTTTTTATATAGGTAATTCGTTACCGGCCATGTGGTATTTAGAAGTGGCCACATCCTACATAAAAGTCGACCTTGTGTCACATGGGGGCGGGTCAGGTGAATCCGCGAATTACATTTTTCATCGTGCGTACCTGCGTGCGTGTGCGAGCACCGTTTAATGCTCTTCCTGTCTGCACTGTGCGTCTAAGAGTTTGGGAATAAATAAAATTTCGCCCCAAGCCGCCCCTTTATTGCTTTCGCTGTTCTAACCTACCCCCTCTTCATCTCCTCAACTTCGTAGTTCCTGCATTGGTGATCTCAGAGCGTGACGCCGTTGTCTCTCTATCATCAGCGACCGGAAATAGAAATTCGTGGAGGTCTCTTCTGAACGAGACTTGCTATTCGTCAGGTATTTTGCAATTATGTGGGTGTTGGTAGGAGTGGAGGATTATCGGGTAGCAATTCATGCTGAAAAGAAGAAGAAGAAGAAGAAGAAGAGAGAGAAGGAGGGGGAAGAAGAAAAGAAGAAGACAAAAGAGGAAGGGAGACGAGGAAGTGAAGGTGGAGTAGAAGTATCAGTAATTAGTTAACAAACTCACTTCAAAATACGTTGTTCCTTAGAAGATTGAGTTGCATTAAGTTCAAACTCATATTTAGAAAATCGCATCTTGCTCCTTGCGTGGAAACCATTGTTACTTGGTGTTTTCAATTATCAATTATGTTACCAAGACAAATCCCCCATCCTTTAACAATTAGAAGAAACTTACTAACCACGAATTGGCATGGCTTACAGCACCCTTCCCGATAGTCCAACATTCAAACTTCTCGGTCTAACATTTGCAGGTAGCATGAAATTCGAATAAATACATAGAAAATAATGCCAAGTCTTCTGCAAATAAGGTGGGCTCCCTCTAGCGGGCTAGAAAACTTCTTATTCATGCCAGTATCCTATATCTCTACAAAGCCACCATTCGCCTATGCATGGAATATTGTTGCCACATGTGGGATGATACGCCAACCACTAGTCTCTCTCACTTGGACAGGGTTCCAAAAACAGTCGCTAACTTCATAGTTCCCACACTGTCTACCAAGCTCCAGCTCCTGTTTCATCGCCGTAGTGTTGCACCCCTGTGCTTGTTTTACAAGTACTTTAATGGAATGTGCTCCGACGAACTTGCTGCATTTGTGTCTACGATCAACCCGACAAGCAGCAAAATCACACCCCTTCACTGTAGAGGTTCCCAGATTCCGGAAAGCTTTTAGCTTTAATAGCTTCTTTTCTTAGATCGCTTGCCTTTGGAATTACCTCCCTGTTTCACCGACTGTACCAAAATGCAGAAACTTAAATGTAATGTGAACAAACATCTCGTTGCACAACTCCGCGCTTAGGATGCCCCTATGAATATGGCCCCTAATTCACAATAGCCACAAAGTCTCAGTGGAAATGTGCCTTGTTTGGAGTGAATTGAAGTAAAAAAAAATTGGATTATCAATATAGTATCATCATATCTGCAAATAAATACAAACACATTAGTGAACATATGATTAACTGTTGGTTAGACATGACTACATATGGTGGCTGTTTAAAGAACAAACATTATAAACAATTTCTCAAACCATTGCTAAAGACTATTATCAATAGAATCCGATAATTCTGTAGTGTGAGTAGGTAGAGAAAGTACTACTACTACTACTACTACTACTACTACTACTACTACTACTAATAATAATAATAAGAAAAGCAACAATAACACTAATGTGATAGTTCGTAATAGCTATGGCGACGGTAACAAGAGCTGGTTTTGTTATGAAAGTGGGCTATTTAAATATAAGTTTGTCAGAATCATTTGTTCATTTTATGGAGACTCGGGGGTATCTTACGAGGGATGCTTCCTAAGTGCTTATTCCTTTTTTACGTTTCTACTATATAATTTAATGTCAAGAAAATTTCCCGTTCTTCTTAAGCATTCTCTTGTAATCATGTATTTTATCTCCGTTTATTTGATGGCGTCCACTCCCAGATGTAATTAGTTGGCGTAAAAGAAAAGTTTCCACATACTATTATGATATAAAACTAATTCTAAGAAATTAACAGACTAATATTTTTAAACAAATATAATTGTTTATCTGATAGCTAAAAGAGATAAAGCAATGAAGAATGTATATATATATTTTATTAATGACGCAAGCTGATTTTTCTTGATGTCTCCATAATAACGTCGCATGAATAAATACTTTTTCGTAAAGAAACTAAAGCGAAATATATAATATTAATGCATAGAACATGGCGCAAAGATAAAAAAGAATAAATCGCTAGTCTAAATCAAACAGAGATTTGTCAGATGCAATGCCATTTTAGTATAATTTCGAGAATTTAAGTTACTTAACTACATATATCTCTATCTATATAAAGTTAGGTATTTTTATATGTTTATATATTTGTACGTACAACGTTCACTCCTAAGCTAATTAACCGATCATTATGAATTTTGGAACATAGCTGCGAGGCTAAGCGGTCTAAATGGACTATATTTAGTTTAATGAAGTTAATGGAAACAAATAAAAAGAGGGCGCAAGCCCTTTGTGAAAATTAAGATACCTCCGATTTTTGTGAAATTTTAACAATAGGTATTTAGACATCAATTAATAAATATTCTCTAATGTTATATTACTTATGAATATTTAAAAGGATTTTTACGGGGCATAATATGGCCACAACCGACCGTTTGAAAATTCAAATATTTAAGATTTTCACTAAATGTTATTTATAGTCGTTACACACCTATTAAACAAGATTCCCTGAATTTCAATTACCTTTTAAGATTCTTTAATATAAACCCTTAAGTGCTTTTTGTTTTAAATATGACACCCCCCCTCCCCCCAAAAATGCCTATTTAATAAGATATTCGACAATTTAATAAGATATTCGGAGGGGAATTGCCTGATGAATTTGCCATAGTTTGGATTTGTCTCCCAAGTACTTTAGGACCCATCCGGGTCCATCTTCGGGGAAATTAGGTTAATCAGGTATAGACCATGTGTTAGCCAATCCCCCTCCGAAACTAAGATCCTAATTTTGACTATTGAAAAGATCTACCAAAAGAATATCTAGACATAAGTTGTCTCTTATATTCAACAATGCTTGCCTGCAAGAGAAGATGCTGCCTATATATATATATATATATATATATTGAAATTTAACACAGAATTTTGTAACAGTTCAAACCATCACCAGATTCGACATACGAACTCATAAATATCTAGAACTTATGCCTTTTGAAATTTAACATAGAATTTAGTAACAGTTAAAACCATCACCAGATTCGACATACGAACTCATAAATATCTAGAACTTATGCCTTTTGAAATTTAACATAGAATTTAGTAACAGTTAAAACCATCACCAGATTCGACATACGAACTCATAAATATCTAGAACTTATATCTATTGAAATTTAACATAGAATTTAGTAACAGTTTAAACCATCACCAGATTCGACATACGAACTCATAAATATCTAGAACTTATGTCCATTGAAATTTAACATAGAATTTAGTAACAGTTAAAACCATCACCAGATTCGACATACGAACTCATAAATATCTAGAACTTATGCCTTTTGAAATTTAACATAGAATTTAGTAACAGTTCAAACCATCAACAGATTCGACATACGAACTCATAAATATCTAGAACTTATATCTATTGAAATTTAACATAGAATTTAGTAACAGTTTAAACCATCACCAGATTCGACATACGAACTCATAAATATCTAGAACTTATGTCCATTGAAATTTAACATAGAATTTAGTAACAGTTTAAACCATCACCAGATTCGACATACGAACTCATAAATATCTAGAACTTATGTCCATTGAAATTTAACATAGAATTTAGTAACAGTTAAAACCGTCACCAGATTCGACATACGAACTCATAAATATCTAGAACATGCCTTTTGAAATTTAACATAGAATTTAGTAACAGTTCAAACCATCAACAGATTCGACATACGAACTCATAAATATCTAGAACTTATATCTATTGAAATTTAACATAGAATTTAGTAACAGTTAAAACCATCACCAGATTCGACATACGAACTCATAAATATCTAGAACTTATATCTATTGAAATTTAACATAGAATTTAGTAACAGTTTAAACCATCACCAGATTCGACATACGAACTCATAAATATCTAGAACTTATGTCCATTGAAATTTAACATAGAATTTA
>OY744532.1:66447643-66462643 GCA_963556195.1 Sepiola atlantica | reverse complement strand
TAAAAAACAAATAGTAAAACAAATTCTGTGCATTTAGCCTGACAATCCTCTACGGGGGAGTGAAAGGCGGACGCCTCTGTGTAGCTTAATTGCCATAAACATATTTTCATACTTTATTGCTAAGGTCTACTCACGTATTGAACTCTGTTGAAGTAAATACTGAAAATCCACCCAGAATATATCATATCACTTTATAACATTCTATCTATCTATCTATTTATCTATCTATCTATCTATCTATCTATCTATCTATCTATCTATCTATCTATCTATCTATCTCTCTCTCTCTCTCTCTCTCTCTCTCTCTCTATATATATATATATATATATATATATATTTATATATATTCACGTTAGTGATTAAAAATTGTCTAACCAATGGTTGAACTTCTATAGGATTTTGCTAGTTCTATCTATCTATCTATCTATCTATCTATCTATCTATCTATCTATCTATCTATCTATATATATATATATATATATATATATATATATATATATATATATATATATATATATCTGCATTAGTCATTGAAGAAGTGCGCAAGCTGTAATTGGGAATGTAAATAATTTCCGGTATTGGCATATATTTTTTTTTAGTTACATCGAAGAAGGATTAAAGAGAGCACGAGTCTTAACACGATAAAAAGAACATCGAATATTTATTTAACTTATTTATTCTTATTTTCAGACATGCAGTTCAGTTCTGCATTAAAACTAGTTAAACGAAAATAGATACTTTATATGTTGGGAGAGAATCTCTCTCTCTCTATACTACTAAAACTTTCTTGCTTGCTAGTATAGTCCCGAGTATACTGGATATCGTCATCAAAATGATGATGCCACTAAATAATAAGCTAATCCATTAAAACAGAGATGGAGATTACCGAGCACAGTGGATGACGTCACAAAATGATGACGTCACAAAATGATGACGTCATCCATCAAATAAGAGAGAGGGAGGGCATAAGAGATCCCATTTCTAGAAGAACGTCTAGATCCCTGGGGAGTCTATTATTCTATTAAGTCTGTTGACCTTTCTTATTTGTTTGTTTGCTTGCTTGTTTGTCACCGTGCATACTGGATGACGTCGCAAAAGGCGAAAAAATGAAGTGCGAGGAAGGGCAAATGACGTCAATAATAAAGAGAGGGGGAAAAAGGAAGAAATAAAGGATGAATGAGGAATGTAGGAAAGAAGAGGGTGGGAAAGAGAAAATAAAAAGTGTGGAAGAGAGTGGGGGAGTAAGAGGGGAAAGAGAGACCGAAAGGGAGTGATAGAGAGATAAAGGGGAGAGGAGAGTGAGAGAGGAGGGAAGAAAAGTGGAGAATAACAAATGATTATTATAAGGAAAGATGAATATATATATATATATATATATATATATATATATATATATATATATATTTGAAATTTATGACGCCAGAAAGTGCGTTTTATTTTTACAAAAAAGTTTCAAAAGCTACGATTCATCCTTTATGAAGTCATCTATTTTAAGTAAATACTTTCTTGTAAAACCCTGATTATCAACCAATGTCAAAGGTAAAGATCATATACGATGTATATATATATATATATATATATATATATATATATATATATATATATATATATATATATATATATATGTAGTAAGCTATGGAAATATATTTATGGAAATTAAGCTACACGGAGGCTCCCGCGTTTCATCCCCGGGGAAATCTTCAGGCTAAATATATATATATATATATATATATATATATATATATATATATATATATATATATATATATATATATATATATATATATATATTAGTACTTCATGTATCTACATAAAATATTATAAGGAGATATCATTTTTATGTGTCAGTTTTCAGTATTTACTTCAACAGTGCTCGATACGTAAGTAGAGCTAGGAAGTAAGCAATGAAAATATATATGGCAATCAAGCTACACAGAGGCTCCCGTGTTTCATCCCGGGGGGAATCGTCACGCTAAATGCATGGAGTTATTTTTGTCAGGTGTTTTTATATACATGGCTTGCTAGTTAACCAATCAGATTCTTTGTTGTTCCCTCAGCCAATCGTTGGGCTTCCCGCGAACAAAGGCTTTGTTGGTGACGCTCCTATGCCTATCCTATTTTTTGTTAACAATGGATTTTCCTATAACCTGTTTCCTTTGTTTTGTCAATACAGTGGGCGAATTTATTTTAACACGTGGTTTCTTGTATTTCTATTTTAGATTTTAAATTTTAACTTGTTCAGTTTTTTATTTATTTATTTATTTAATTATTTATTTATTTTTATTTTTTTTATTTATTATATATCATCCTAAGGTAAATTTATTTCTGTGTAAACAGCTGTTTGCTATTTCACTTCTAGGGTTTAATAGGTTTCGGGGATCTTTAAAATTTAGGATTTCATATTTTTCATTCAGGCATAATCTACACGGGTCGTCTAAGTTTCTACATTTATGCAGTTACATCTTTTCTCTTCATTGCTAACTTTTTCGTTTCTATTCGGGTGGTTATTATTAGTGTTTTGTTTATTTCTATTAGTATTGTTTATATTTTTGTTCTTCGTAGTGCTATTTTTGTTATATTTTCCACTTTGTTTATTTTTTCTTCTCTGTTGTTGTCTTTTAGTATTTTGTTGTTGTGTGCCTTAATTATCATTTCTAGGTTTTCACAGCAGCCGTAGGATAAATTTAGATTATTTTTATTTAATATTTTATGTAGAGGGTTGGTTACGGGGAAGTGTTTTTCAATCAGATTTAGGAATTTTTTGCCTAGTTTAGTTTTTAGCATCTGGTTATAGGGAGGGGTATAGTAGATTATATTTCTTTTTCTTTTGTTTTTATTTTTAATTTTGTTGTAATTATGGGTGTCCTGTGTTGTATATTTAATTTCGGTATTATGGTAACCACTATTTTTTAGAGCTGTATTGTAAATGTTGATTGATTTTTTAAAAAACGCTTTCGTTGCTAGAATTGTTGATAAGCCTACTTTCGATCGAATTCGGGATATGTTTTTTGATTGGTGGGGGTGATTAGACTTTGGGTGTACGTATATTGGGTTGGCGTTATCTTTTAGGTATGGTTCGTAAGTGTTTTTACTTAAGTTTAATGTGACGTCTAGAAAGTTTGTTGTTTTTATGTTAGCCATTACTTCTACTTTTAGGCCTAGTTTTTTCATTTCCAAATGTATAATTTTCTTGAAGTTTTCTCCCTTGACTTTGTTGGAGTCTCTTATTATCGCTAATCAATCATCTCTATAAAGCCCGATATTCGTATTATCGAATATATTTGTGAGTGTATATAAAATGAATAACCCCACAAGATCAGATGCCTCCGCAGAGTCAAGGGCACCCATGGCCAAATCAAAGGAGTTTGTCATATTCGTTTTAATCCATTGGTCCTCGTTGTTGATTAAAACTGATCTCCTACATTTTTTAATGATGTGAATTTTATCCTTGGATATATCGGTATATATCTCGGCGAATTCTAGGGCGATATTGAAGAGTTCTTCTGATATGGATGGGTAGAAGTCCACTATGTCGAATTGTAAGAAGGTACAATTGTTCTTATTTTCTATACTGTTAAACCAAGTGATTGCGTCGGCAGTATTCACCCATTGGTTTAATTCTAGGTCTTTTCTGATTTATTTGTTAATTCTAGATAGAATTATTTGGCTGATTCTTCCTATTTCTGGTTTGGTCGGATTAATTAAGCGAGTGCTGGGGTTATTGTTAAAGTTACTTTTGTGGTCTTTAAATAAGATATAGGCTTCCTTAGGTTTTAACTTACTAACTTTGTTGCTAATTTTTAGTTTATCTGTGATTTGTTTACTTTCCGTATTTATTATATCTATGTAGTTATGTTCGCTTGTATCTAGTTTTTTGTAGTTTTTTGTAATATTTTCTGTTAGAAGTTTGTTATACTCTTGTTTATCTATTTTGTAAACATTTCTAGTTTTGTCCGCTTTTACGAATATTTTGTTAGAGTTGTTTATGTTTTTAACGATGGTGTGTAATTGTCTTTGGAAATTATTCTGTTCTTTGTGAAATTCTAAGTCTTTAATAACATTTAAGAGGTCATTTTCAAAGCTAGTCATGAGATCTATTGGTTTAGCGTTTTTTAGGCTTTTGAATCCGTAGGATACTTTTGTATCTACGTGTTTATCTTTATTGTTAATGAAGAAGTGTGCTCGCCATCGCATTCGGCGTATTAGTTCGTCCGTTTTTTAAAATTAATTTAATAATGTATCCATGCTTGCTAGGTGATGGGATAGAAACGAAAAAGTTAGCAATGAAGAGAAAAGATGTAACTGCATGAATCGTAAACTTTGTCCACTACAAAATAAATGCTTAACTAAAAGTGTTGTATACCAAGCAACGATATTTGCAAACGAAAGACCAAATAACAAGAAATACTACGTGGGTATGACATCCCTAGACTTTAAGACCAGATACTATGACCACAAAAGCACATTTAAAAACAAAGAACGTCGAACTAAAACAGCACTAGCTAACCATTATTGGGAGCCCAAAGAAAATGGACACTCACCAATAATTGAATGGAAAATAGTAAGACAGGCCAGTACATGTAGAAACTTAGACGACCTGTGTAGATTATGCCTGAATGAAAAATATGAAATCCTAAATTTTAAAGATCCCCGAAACCTATTAAACTCTAGAAGTGAAATAGCAAACAGCTGTTTACACAGAAATAAATTTAATATTTATTAAATGATATATAATAAATAAAAAAATTAAAATAAATAAATAAATAAAAAACTGAACAGGTTAAAATTTAAAACCTAAAATATAAATACAAGAAACCACGTGTTAAAATAAATTCGCTCACTGTATTGACAAAACAAAGGAAACAGGATATAGGAAAATCCATTGTTAACAAAAAATAGGATAGGCATAGGAGCGTCACCAACAAAGCCTTTGTTCGCGGGAAGCCCAACGATTGGCTGAGGGAACAACAAAGAATCTGATTGGTTAACTAGCAAGCCATGTATATAAAAATACCTGACAAAAATAACTCCATGCATTTAGCGTGACGATTCCCCCCGGGGATGAAACACGGGAGCCTCTGTGTAGCTTGATTGCCATATATATTTCCATTGCTTACTATATATATATATATATATATATATATATATATATATATATATATATATATATATATATATATATATATATATATATATATATATACTACTAAACCCAAATCTTGACATTAAACAGTCGATACACCTTGGCTTTGACGTTGTGAATTGACAATGAGAAAAATAAAAAAATGAACAATGTCTGATTTTCATTGAAAAAAATCTGTGTTGATCGAAATATTTGCTGTATTGTATAACAAAAAAATATTGGCATTGATTTGGTTTAAAAAAATTATATATATATAACAATATTTTATTGAATTATTATTATATTATTTTAACATACAGACGCTGACGTTTCGAACTTTTATTTTCATTAATACAGAGAGTGACAATTTCAGACGGGCGGAGGGCAAGAGCCACGTTCAGAACCTTCCTAGCCCCGCAAGCTAGCGCTCTAACCCGATGGCTACGGGAAATTATCGCGTACACACACACACATACACACACACATACACACACACACACACACACACACACACACACACACACACACATATATATATATATATATATATATATATAAAATGTATTTTTATGTAATTATTTTTATTTGTGATTGTAGCGTTCGTTGTTATTTTGCTTACTATTATTTCGATTGTCTCACTTCCTAAGTGATTAAGATGCAGAAAATTGCATTATTAGTCGTCCTATGAAGTTAAAGGCGACTAATAATGCAATTTTCTGCATCTTAATCGAAATGATAGTTAAATAACAACGAACGCTACAATCACCAATAAAAATAATTACATAAAAATACATTAAATATTTAGGTGATAAGAATCGTACGTATTTCTAAACAGAGCGTCTTGGTCCAGTGGTAGACCGCTGGACTATAGACATCAATATCGAAGGTTCGATCTCTGTCTAAGTTAGCCAATGCTGATGACGGCTGTGAGCCAGAAGCACGTGTCCATGGATTATTTTTATGTACGTATGAAATATATATATATATATATATATATATGTATATATATATATATATATATATATGCGTGTGTTTGAGTTTATACGTTATCTATTTATCGAAAATAAAGTTTGATACTTTCTTATTTTGGTTTGTTGTTTCCTGTCATACATTCTCTCTCTCTTTCTCCCCCCCTCTCTCTCTCTCTCTCTCTCTCACAGTCTCTCAATTTCTCTCTCGTCTTATCTATCTCTCAACCCCTGAATACTACGTGAAAGTTTCCCAACACACTGTAATGAGTATCTGACTTCATTTAAAAGTGTGAAAAAGAAAAATTTCGACTGAAAAATAGTGATTTTCATCGAAGGAGATCAAAAGATTATTCACTCACGAAACACAACGGATGTCATTTTTTTCCAGCGAGAAAAATAAAGCGATGAAATCTATTCTTTGAATGTCGGGAAGACGGAAGCATATATATATATATATATATATATATATATATATAAAAACTTTTCTCCATAGAGTGGGAGATTAAGAATAATGTAATTCATCATTTTAAGTGTAGTTGCAGTGCCGACCACGTTGACATTGGATAGTTGAGTCCAACAACACGCACTTAGTAAAATTAGGAATGGAAACTTCCGTTCAACGGACGTTCAAAACAACGCATACAGGTTTTCAATTACATACCATTTGCTTGAAAACCCGCGGTGAGCTAGGAATTTCAACATTGACTTTTTTACCATCCTGAGTCATGCTCATTCACTATACGATCTAAAAATCTTGGAAACGATCCGCGTTCTTCTCAACCCCCTTTTTAATCCATCGATACAGCCTTTGCTAAAAGAGGGCGAAACCGATCGGCTGGCTTTTTCTTCTTGTTTAACTTGTTTCTGTTATAAATCGTGCAATCTCCCCCTCTCTCTCTGTCTCTCTCTCCCTCTCCCTCTTTCTCTCTCTCTCTCTCTCTCTCTCTCTCTCTCTCTCTCTCTATATATATATATATATATATTAAATATGTTGTCACTCTCTTTCCCCCTCAATATACGTCTTAAATAGTTCATTTCTCCCTCTCTCGATATATGTATTAAATATGTTGTCGTTCTCTCTATATGTGTATTGAATAGTGAGTGTGAGTTTCTCTTTTTTCATTTTCAGAAATGTAATCGCCTCGCTTATATGCTTGAATAAGGCCGTAGGGTCGAAATAAATTATTGCACCGGTGATTATGTGATTCCGTGTAACTTTACTTAATTTTATTCTTGCTCTGTTTATTACATTGAGCTCTCATGCTCAGATTTCCTTCTAGAATTGATTTCACTCTAACATACACACACACACACACACACACACACTATATATATATATATATATATATATATATATATATATATATATATATATATATATATATATATATCGTCAGATCACCGAATTTCAACGCCGTTGAGTCTGGTCACTACAAGCTGAGTGACCATTTTAGAATACTAAATGCTGTATGTCACCTCCTATGTTCGGAATATGCATGCTGTTTGGTACCGCATGTGAATTTTATATTCCTTAGAAACTTCCTCGTCGGTAGAAGCAATGCATTGAGAATTTCGGGATACACTAACAACATTTAATTTTAAAATAATACTAACTTCCCAAATAATGATAATGAACTAAGAAACAGAAATTACAAGAAACACTATGAGCTCCCCCTTCTCTCACCAACCCACCCCATCCCACCCCCCAAAAATTAAAAAAATTAAAGATTAAACAATTTAAAAATTTAAAAAGAAAATTAGAATTTAAAAACAAATTAATTTTTTTTTAAATGGTGCCGGTTTAGGCTGACACCAGACAAAATATTTGTAGAGGGTCGAGGAGAATGAGAAGACCGAGGATGGACTCCACAAATCAGACCTCCACTGGAAAAGTGCGGAGAATGCTGGGACCTTAGGGAGGCTTATTGCCACCCAAATCCCAGAGAAGACCAATTGTCCTTACCAGCGAGAAATCAATGGTAAGAGGCTGTTGCGATACCACATCGTTAGCGAAAAGAGGTGAAGAATACTGGAAATATGGTGAGGCTTGTTGTAACTTAGACTCCAGGAAATACCACTGGTTTTTGTCGGTGAGCAATCACTGACGATGATCTGTGTGAGAACTCTTAGTGAGTAAAAGAACAAAACAAAAACCAAAAAACAACAACACCAACAATAATAATAATAATAATAATAATCTATTATAATGGAGTTCATGTATCTGTCTGTCTGTCTGTTTGTCTGTCTTTCTGTCTGTCTGTCTGTCTGTCTGAAGCCGAAACTCCATCAGAGTAGTATGACTATTTACTAAGTCCGCCAGCTTCATTATATACTACTAAAAAACCGCCATAAACACTATTCGCATTTCTCAATTTACATAATCAATAGCTTTTGAACTTCTAATAAATTAGTATTCGCAAATATACACTCATGATTGTTTTCTTCAGATTTCCACATGTAGTTACGCAATTTTGCTCGCTAATAATCTTACTTATAAATTATAATTTTTGAATCAAATTGCTTAATTTAAATAATAATTGATTTAAAAATTAATGAGTTACGTAGTTATTTCATCTACGTCTAATTGATTGAACAGCGAACGTTAATCCATTGAAACAACCCCTCTCCACCAAATCAGTATGGACGCAAGACGAGCCCGTAATTTAAAATGTAAACAAAACGCTGGCATTTACCGTGTTACTTTAACTTACGCTGTTAAGCTTTTATTCAAAAACTGTTCTTATTATTCCATGTTTTATTTATTAAAATAAAAGATGTGATTTTTTTTTCTTTCTGTCAACAAAAAAATAATATAACTGATTTTGGAAACAAATTGTTAAATTAAAAATAGGTCATTAAACAAACACACACACACACCATTTAGATAACTAATCGTGTTCACTGTTGATCGTGTTGATTATTTGGTCCTTTTACACTATAGGACTCGCGCTAACTTTGACTCCGTCGTTAGGGTTAGGGTCAAAGTGGGGGTTAGAGTTAGGGTTTGGGTCATGGTCAAAGTCTACACGCGTCCTACAGTAAAAGAGTACGGATATTTTTATTGTTTTATTTCATGTACACCTTTCTTCCGATTCGAAAAAAATATTGGGGGGGGGGGCGGTCAAATAAATTTTTTTTCTTTTCTTAACTAAAAATATTCCTATGTATGTAAATAAAAAATTTGAGAGGGGTGTCCAACATTTTTTTTTCTTTATCTTTTAAACTAAAAATATTTCTATTTATGGGTGGGGTCGAAATTTTTTATTTATTTATTTACATCTACAAATATTCATGGTAATAAATAAAGAATATCAACGTCTAACCATCCAAGAAATATGACTGAGGCTCCATCAGTTTACACGTCAGCGCTCATTTCTGACGCGGCACCAAGCAAAAATATGCGACCGGAGGGAGCATATATTTGCTGCTGCTGCTGCTGCTAATAATAATAATAATAATAATAATAATAATAATAATAATAATAATAATAATAATAATAATAATAATAATAATAATAATAATAATAAAAAAAAAGTAGTTACGTGTTATTGTTTCCTAGTTTAGAACTGCGCCACTGGAGACAGTACACAACAGAGTTTTAAAAGAGATCAGCAAATTAACTGACGACAACCGTCTCTTTACAAACAAAAATAGTACACCAACAATTTGAAACTTTTGGGTGTACGTTAAGAATGTCTCTTCCTCCCCTTTTCCCTTTTCTTACCCTCAATACTTATCTATTGTCTTTTTACTACGTTTTTAATCGATATTTTCCCCTCATTGTCGACGGCTGCTTTGTAAAGGGTTGACTGAACGACATAGATTTTTTTGTCTGCCATCTTTGCTTTGACTAATTGTTTTTAAACATCTCTATGGGGAAAATCGAAGTAATTCATCTTTGTTCCTCTCATCGTGATATTCGATTCCTCTTTTATAATATAAATCAAAATTAAAAAAAAACCTTAACCATCGATAATAATAGCAGTGCGCTTAATATTATTTCATTCTCTCTCTCTCTCCCTCTCTCTCTCTCTCTAATTAGCTTCCTGCACTGAAGATTGCGTTAGCATGAAACATCGATGTCTGTAGGTATGAAAATAATTAATATTTATTTATAAATATTATTATTAGCTCCCTTCACCAAAGGCCGGGCACTTTGAGTGAGTTTAATAACAAGCAGTACTAATAGCTGCATGCACGATCCGAATACGTTCGTAGATCACTCTCACTGCTTGTGTAAATTTAGCCGCCGATTCGCTATTTACAAAGTTAAATTCCTCCGTATTTATTACCTAATTGTCTATGGCCGAGGGGTTAAGGACTTTGACTACGGATCTGTGGCGATTTGTGATCGGGGTTCGCGCCCGCTGACCGTTGAGAATTAGCTTTCTGCACTGAAGATTGCGTTAGCATGAAACATCGATGTCTGTAGGTATTAAAATAATTAATATTTATTTATATATATATATATATATATTTTTCTCCATTTCATTCTTTCCAAATATGATCTAAGGTTAAGATCGGATTCTAACTCTGCCTGATTGATCGATAACATCGACATGCCAGTGTCGCAGATTTTGTACATGTCTATGTAAATATATAAAAGCTCTATTTGATATTGAGCACTTTTTATAAACCCGGTTGAAATTCTTTGGATTACTACCCTGTGGATGTTTTACCTGGATTATATATATATATATATATATATATATATATATATATATATATATATATATATATATATATACAAGAGTTACTAGGCGTCGCCCGGAGTCTATTTCTTTTAATGTAATTTTGGGAGTTTGTTTTACCAAACCCTTCTTAACTTTCCGATTCAGAAATCCGAGTGTGATTTAGCGTAGTTAGCTTTTGGGCTCGTGAGCGGGTATTAGCAAATCAACATCGAAAGTCATTAAGTATTGATTTACTCCTCTCAAGGAGTTAGGCACAAGGCCAGTTTTTTTATCTTACTCCCACAAGTAAGATGTGACCCAAGGTCGGGTCGGGAAAGTGGGGTTTAAAAATTGCCTGGGCAGCCCCGTCGGCATTCCCCGGTAGGGGCGCCTCAGGCAGTAAGCAATAAACTTACTCCTCCCCAAAGAGGGGAGGCGAAGCCTGGGAGGATGGACCCCCTAGAACTGCACAGGACAGACCCATAGACCGGCATAAATCAAGTCCCGAAGGCCAATACAATACCAGTCTATGGGGTGCAGTATCCATCGGAACAGATACTACACTTGATCTTAGCCAAAAGGCCAAGAAAAAGTCATTAAGTAGCTCCAAAACTAATTCTAATAATTAAAAAAAAAGTGGCGGAAATCGGATAAATTTAAGTAGTAATACGTATGAATGATTTGCTCTCCTTTGAAGAAACGAACATTATGTCGACGGGAAGTTGTAACTCAAAATGTTTGTATTTAATCGATACTCAAAGTGTACCTTGCGTTCGACATATGCATGTACATAACATAAATAATGGTAGTTGTATTTCTTCTATAATCTGCATACGGATAACATTGTCTACTTTCAACTAAGCAGAATGTTGTCGCTCGGAAGTTTAGACTCACAACGTGTTTTGTTGAGCATCGAAAAGAAACTTAATCCAACATAATACACACTTTTTAAAGCTGTTTTAAAATGATGGGAAATAAATTAACCCCCTACTCGAAAAGACGATAAGAAGGAAAATGAAAAGACTATCTGGAAAAACATAAGTAAGAAACAAAAACTACTGTTTGCAAAGGTTAATTAAATGAATCCCTCTCTTAAAATGTCACTGGTTGCATTGGTAAACTACGGATAATAAAGAGTTACTTTCTGAAATAAAAAAAAATAGGTAGGTCGTTTCAGCTAACTCTAACAGCAATTCCATAACCGATAGTTTACGTTGCTTGTGAAACGTTGGACAAGCATGGAAAAATAACAAAAACGATTGCAGTTATATTGGAAATGTCTTAAGACGGTGTAGTATGGAAGAAAAGGTAAACATTTTTAGTCATCGGCTATGTGAGAGCAAAATAAAAAAAGATTTCCTAATTATGTCACCTTTCTTTTACTATATCTATACAAATATATTATCTGTTATTCATTAGCAGTGAATGAAAGGATACATCAGTATTCGTATTTATTATTGGTCCCCCGATTTATAAAATCGGGGGACCTATGTTTTGAGGCATTTCCGTCCGTCCGTCAGTCCATCCGTCCGTCCGTCCGTCCGTCCGTCCGGATTTTTCTCCACAACCATCCATTGAATTTCCCTGAAATTTTGCATGAAGTTGTAACTTTGGTCAGGTTAGATAGTGACATTCTCCGATTTTTGAAAAAAAATCTGGTTAGCCCCCCACGGGGTCAAAAGGCCCCGAAATGAAAAAAAATGACATTTGTGTCCCATAACTTTTCATCCATCCATTCAATTTCTCTTAAACTTAGCCAAAATATGGAGGCAATTGTTCCTAATAGAAAATAAGTATCGCTGACCTTGGAAAAAATCTGGTTCGCGCCCCCAGGGGGTCAAAAGACCCCAAAATGACAAAAAATTACCCTTTTCTCCCATAACGTTTGATCCATCCATTCAATTTTTCTGAAACTTGGCCAAAATGTAGAGGCAATTGTTCTGGATATAAAATGAGCATCCTTGACTTCAGAAAAATTCTAGTTCGCGCCCCCAGGGGGTCAAAAATACCCCAAATTGCCCAAATTTATTGCATTTTACATCGAGTCAAATACAGAGGGGGACCACGCACGCGCGGCTTGTTACTATTTATTAGTAGTATTTACTATTAGTATTTTGATTTGCTGCTTAGAGCAAATACGACGGCTATTTTAATTTACATTTGACATTCTTCTGAAAAATATTCCGAGCAGGATAGAGTATATTTGCGAAGAAATTAGATACGATTACTTTTTATTGTTCTTAGTAGCATGGACAAACGTCAAAGAAAAGAAAATGGTTATTCATAATAAAATATTGATATTGTAGGACGGAATCTCTCGATGACAAATGTCTATAAATAGACCGACTTCACTTTTTTATTATATGGATATTGTGAGTTATTACATTCATTCTCTCTCTCTCTCTCTCTCTCTCTCTCTCTCTCTCTATATATATATATATATATATATATATATATATATATATATATATATATATAAATGAATAAATGCGAAAGTTGTTTTCATTCATCATACTTATTTTACATACAAAAAGGCTCTATCTTATTGAATAAATAATTCAAGATTTCACTCAGAAATACTGTATATATACTAGAGATTAAAGATCCAAACAAAAGCTTTTAAACGTCTAATTTGCATAATTATTGTTTAGAACTGTTTATAATAAATTACTGTTTGGTGTTATTTATTTACTTCTAATTTTAGTTCGCTATCTTCTCTCTATATATGCTATAGTTTTTGTTAATATTAACAGTAATTAATTAAAGTGATTTAATAATGAAAAGAATAAATTACCAAAACATTTATTAAAATATGTTGAATTATTTTCAAGGGGCATAATTGGAATGGCAACTGTTTTACGAGTACAACAAAAAATACTGCCCACAGTAATATTTTTCTGATTGAGTCTTGAAATGGAAAAAATTCAACTATGTTCTAATTGTAAAATTAAAATTTGTCGACTAATTTGTAAATTAAAAATGACTTTGTTTTTTTATTTAGATATTTTAAAAATGTGTGTACGTTTTCAGCGTCTTCAATTATCTTCAAAATACTGTTATTCTATATGATTATTCTATTTGTAGTAGTATTTTTTTTGTTCATTTATACATAAATAACACTAAACAATCAAACATTTTGAAAATTTTGCTCCTAAAACCCCAAAACTGGTGTTAAACCTTAGTGTCGTGTCAGTTTCAACTATCTACAGCCATGCATAACCATTGCAGAGGCTTGAGAACCAATTAGGTAGCTTAACAGAGGATTTGGGGAAATTTTGGCTATTTTTCACTAGTTTTTGGCTATTCTATATTCATGAAAACCCTTTCACAGACTGAGAATGGTCCTAAATTACAGTACTATATCAGATTTAACGATCTATATCCATTCATAGCTTTTGAGGATGTTTTAGGACCTGTAATGTCGCATGAAACCACTTTTTCACCGAAAAATGATGGATTTTGAGTCACGTGGAGCCCTAACGGCTATTTTTGGCCTGCATCTTCTGAAGTTTGCAAACTTTTCAAAATGTTTGATTGTTTAGTGTTATTTATGCATAAATGAACACAAAAAAATACTACTAGCATGAATCTGAAATTTTCACCCATTACGTCCCACCCATACTTATATTCAAAATATTTTGTTAAATGTTTGTATAAAGAAAACTTTTTATTACAAGTATATATATATATATATATATATATATATATATATATATAAGTATAAATTTTTATTTATACAAACATTATTATTATAAAAAAAAAAAAAATAAATAAAAAATAGAAGATGCTAGAAATAGAAGATGCTAGATCCCAAAAAAGAGTTATTTAAGATAGAAAATTCTTCAAATCCATCTATTCCTGAAAAATTCTTGGTCTGATGAGGTTGACTTTCTTGGAAAAGTGCAACCGAAACATGTATGCACATATGTAACCAATAATGTTTGTATAAATAAAAATTTATACTTATAAACAGCTCTACTTGGTATTGAGCACTTTTTATAAACACTTGAGTTTCTACGGATTTACATTTACAGAAACTATACAATACATGTACGATATATATATATATATATATATATATATATATATATATATATATATATATATATATATATATATATATGTGTGTGTGTGTACGTGTGTGTGTATGTGTGTGTGTGTTTGTGTCTGTATGTGTGCTCGTGTGCGTGTGTTCATTCTTTGCGTGTGTGAGTATGCACGTAGCACAGTGGTA
>OY744532.1:66402643-66442643 GCA_963556195.1 Sepiola atlantica | reverse complement strand
CTGACTTTCTTCATGTTCCATATTCCTTTCAATTCTCTGGCAAGTTCAGTATATCTGCTTCTCTTTTCCGTCTCTTTGATCTTCACTCTGTGGTCTGCTGGAACGGCAAAGTCCACGATTTTGCAGGATTTTTCTTTCTTGTTGATTATTATCATATCCGGTCTCCTTTCTGTTATGGGTTTGTCTGTTTGTACATTCATATCCCATATGATTTTGTGTTTTTCGTTTTCTAGTACAGTTTCTGGTTTGTGTGTGTACCGTTTTTTTGCATATTCGAAATTCAGTTGTTTGCACATTTCCCGGTGTACTTCTTTCCCCATGCTGTCATGTCTGTTCTTGTATTCCCTTTGTGCTAGCTTGCTGCATTCACTTATTATATGATTTATCGTTTCGTCTCTTTGTCCACACAGTTGGCATTTGCTGTTTTCCTGGGTTTTATCTATCTTTGCTTTAATAAAGTTTGTCCTAATCGCATTGTTCTGTGTGGCCGTCAGCAGAGATTCCGTTTCTCTGTTCAGGTGTCTTTTTCTTAGCCATGCCCAGCTGTTTTCATTGGCTTCATCGCTTGTGAGTCTTGTAAAGCGTCCATGTAGTTGTTTTTCTTCCCACTTTTCCTTTCTTGTCATTTTGTTTCTGGGTTCAGTACTTCCGGAGTTGTTTGTTGGGCTGGTGTCTCTTGCTGTGGTGATCAGTCTTTCCGTGTTCTGGGTTACATATTTCTCCAGCTCTTTTTTTGGTGTCTTCCACACAGTCTTCTATACTTACCAGTCCTCTACCTCCTTCATTTCTTTTCACGTAGAGTCTGTCCGTGTCGTCTTTTGGGTGCAAAGCATTGTGCATAGTCATTAGTTTTCTTGTTCTTTGGTCAAGGTGCCTGAGTTCTTCTTTGGTCCAGCCTATGAATGGTCCAGAGTATCTTATTAGTGATACAGCCCATGTGTTTATCCCTTTTACTAGGTTTCTGCTATATAGTTTAGTTTCTAAGAGTTTCCTTGTTCTTCGTAGATATTCTTTTCCAATCTTCTCTTTCATTTCTGTATATTTGATTGTGTCTGCTTCCAGAACTCCCAGGTATTTGTAGCTATCATGTTCTCCTAGCGCCCTCATCTCCTCTTGGTTGGGGAGTTCTATACCTTCTGTCGTCTCCAGTTTTCCTTTTTTGATCTCTAGCAGTGCACATTTTTCTATTCCAAACTCCATTTGGATATCCTGGCTGAATATCCTGGTTGTGTTTATCAGCTTTTCCAGTTCTTTTTTGTTTTTTGCAAACAGTTTAAGGTCATCCATGTACATCAGGTGGTTTATTCTTTGTTCTGTATCCGTAAACCTGTATCCGGCATCACACTTTCTGAGTATGTAGTTGAGTGGCATCATGGCTATTATAAACAGTAGTGGTGATAGGGAGTCTCCTTGAAAAATGCCTCTCTGTATTTTTATCTCAGACAGGTATTGTCCTCCGGCCGTCAGTTTTAGTCTCCATGTTTCCATTGCTTTCTGGATGAGATTAATAATCCTGTCTGGTATCTTGTATATCTTTAAGCATTCAATTATCCATGTTTGGGGGATTCTGTCGTAGGCTTTCTTGTAGTCAATCCATGCCATGGTTATGTTCTTTTGTCTTCTCTTCACCTCCTTCAGGGTCTTTTGATTATTATTATTATTATTATTATTATTATTATCATCATCATCATCATCATCATCATCATCATCATCATCATCATCATCATCATCATCATCATCATCATCATCATCGTCGTCGTCGTCATCATTATCATTATCATTATCATTATCATTATTAATAAATAATAATAATAATAATAATTAATAAATACTAATTAATAAATAATAATAATAATAATAATAGTAATAATAATAATAATAATAATTAATAATAAATAATAAATAATAAATAATAATAAAAAAAAATTATACACATTTATGTAAAAAGCACTGTGGCATTTCTACGAATCCCGCTAGTATCAATTATTATAGATAAAAATTCAGCCTGCTTTGGGATACCCTCTCAGTCCTGCCTTTCCCTAGACTTCCTGGAAACAGGACGTTTCAAACACCGGATACCCCAAGCTACTTAATTCATCAGATACATAGATGACATCCTTATTTTCCCCCTTAAAAAGATGAAATAGAAGCCCTAGCTCAACCCCTAAACAAAGTGGAACCCACTATAAAATTCACATTTGAAACTAAACAAAACAATACTATACCACTTCTCGACATCCTTATCTACAAAACTACTTTCCATTATCGTAAACCTACTAATAAGAATAACCACATCTATTATTATTCACACCACCACATCATCAAAACAGGCCTAATTATAGGTCTAAACTTTAGACCACTCTATATATAGCATTTTAGACGCGTTTTGTCTGTCACGCTCAGGTTTAAATTAGCATTTTCAGCATTAAACGCGTATATTAAATGGACGTATCTTATGAATACCCATTCTTGTTTGTTCTATGAAGTAGAACAGTTTTACATTTTACTTTTTGTTGTTGTTGTTGAAAATATCACCTACGATGGAACCTCTGACTTTATAACCTCCAGGCCTACCCTTTCCCACTGAACCACCACCTCCCATAGAGTTGGACGTTATTATTCAATTTATTCTTGTTTTTGTGTGCGGTCGTCTCAGCGTGAGGAGCGGACTGCGATGATGAGTGTATGATTTTACGATCTGCCATCTGACCCCGATTTGTTGGAGGGCAAATTTCATCCCAACGACGGCAGGTGACTACCCCTCACCCCTCCGTTACCATCTTTATTAACGGATCATGGGTCGGCTGAAAGGGTAGGAGACAAAAGCGAGGGTTATTAGAAAAGTTAAGGACACGACCTCTACGACTTTAGATTTTCACTATAGTGTACTTGTAGCAGAGAAACATGGAGATCATTTTTGTTGTTGTTGTCGGATAGTGATATTGGGTCACTAGGCCATTTGTTTCACGACTCAAAAAGAGAAAAAATAATAATTCTGACTATTTTATTTACTTATTTTGATCACCGTCTATTACTAATGGAGATTTGGTATCTGTTTATCTGAAGCCGAAACACTACTATAACTCTTATTACTAATGGAGATTTTGTATCTGTCTGTCTGAATCCAAAACTATACGATAACTCTTGTTACTAATGGAGATTTAGTATATGTCTATCTGAAACCAAAACTATACTATAACTCTTGTTACTAATGGAGATTTGGTATCTGTCTATCTGAATCCAAAACTATACTATAACTCTTGTTACTAATGGAGATTTGGTATCTGTCTATCTGAATCCAAAACTATACTATAACTCTTGTTACTAATGGAGATTTGGTATCTGTCTATCTGAATCCAAAACTATACGATAACTCTTGTTACTAATGGAGATTTAGTATATGTCTATCTGAAACCAAAACTATACTATAACTCTTGTTACTAATGGAGATTTAGTATATGTCTATCTGAAACCAAAACTATACTATAACTCTTGTTACTAATGGAGATTTGGTATTTGTCTATCTGAATCCGAAACTATACTATAACTCTTATTACTAATGGAGATTTGGTATCTGTCTATCTGAATCCGAAACTATACTATCACTCCTATTACTAATGGAGATTTCGTATATGTATGTCTGAAGCTGAAACTATACTATTAGTTCTATTACTAATGGAGATTTGATATATGTCAGTCTGAAACCGAAACTATAGTATTAGTTGTAAACGTTACTATTTCTATACTAATGGTTCACCACTTATCAAGGCGAAAATCCACTCAAGGATAAGGGTTAGCGAGATTTTTTTTTTTATGATTGAACAGTATAATGGAAATATTGAGAACTATGATTAATTCACAGGACGAATTTACAGATATTTGGTGACATTGGACTTGCAAACGACCATGTTGTAGTCTGTAGGGAAGCACTCCTGCGGTAATGTGTTCAACGGGTGGGAAGTTCTTGGAAAGAAACTCTGTTTATGGAAGTTCAGTTTGATTTTAGATACACAGAGGAAGAAGGGGATTTCTTTTGCAGTGTTGATAGAAGACGAGTTCTTACTGAAAATGTTTTCAGTTGGGGGGGGGGGGGTCACCAGCGATTTGAGATTAGTCGAGCACCTATTATTGGCGATATAAATTTTCTAAAAGTAAATATAGTTGAGAAATTAGTCAAAAACAATTTATTTTGGTTTACCTACTCATTTGTGTTAACTTTCATGTTGGCCTTTTGGCTAAGATCAAAGTGTAGTATATGTTCCGATCGATACTGCACCCCATAGACTGGTATTGTCTTGGCCTTCGGGGCTTGATTTACGCCGGTCTATGGGTCTGTCCTGTGCAGTTCTAGGAGGTCCACCCTCTCAGGCTTCGCCTCCCCTCTTTGGGGAGGAGTAAGTTTATTGCTTACTGCCTGAGGCGCCCCTACCGGGGAATGCCGACGGGGCTGCCCAGGCAATTTTGAAACCCCACTTTCCTGACCCGACCTTTGGTCACATCTTACTTGTGGGAATAAGATAAAAACCGGCATTGTGCCTAACTCCTGGAGAGGAGTAAATCAATACTCATTTGTGTTAACATTTTTAATGTTTAATATTTAACAGAAGATATAGTCAATTTAATTTACCGTAAATAGTGGTCTTGAGTAAAATAATCCGCGTCATCCATCTTGATTATTCACAGGAAGTACGTAGATAGTCACAACCACTATATACGATACATTAAATTGCTTATAACTTCTTTTAAATATTAAATATTAAATATTATTTTTTAACGCAAATACGTCACAAATGAGTAGGAAAAAAAAATCTTTATGAATGATTTTCCAACTGTATTTTCTACCCTATTAGTTATATATCTGAAGCCGATATTCTACTATCTTTCAATGCTCAATTCATGGGAGGGTAGTGTTGTATCTGTTCTGTTGTCATTAGCCCATTCTCCCAGACAGTATCCCTTCCTTTGGGTGCGGATAGTGTAGTATATTTTCGTTCGTCATGATACGACATTATCTCCCCCTTTTGGAGGTAGGTGGGTAGTGTAGTATCTGTTCGATTGTCATCAGATCATCCTCACAGACTTACCTCCTCCTTTTTTTATATTTACAAAAAAGTTATAACCGTGCTTCAAATTCAATAGTAGTTTTGTGTTCGTTGCTCTTGCGTTATCACGCGTATCTCTCGCTCTACATATTTATAAAACAATATACCTATGGCACGGTGGCTAAGTGGTTAACGGCGCGGACTGAGGACCTGGGTGTGCCGAGTTCGAATCCAGTTCGTACCACAGAAACTCTTTCATGAAAACCCACACCTAACTTTCTGTCTAACCTCTTGGAGAGGGGGGAATAAAACACCTAATTGCGCGAAATCCCAACAATCGTACCAACTATTCAATAATAGTTGTTTTAACCGAGGCGTTTTCAGCCCAACACTCCCACTATCTCTTTGTGATAGGATCATCTCATACTAAGTTCTGAATCATCCTTTGGAATATATTTGAAACAGTTCAAGTTCAAATGCATTCAAAAAGGAGGAGAAGAAGGAGAAACACCTTAATATGAGATGATCCTATCATAAAGAGTTAGTGAAAGTATTAGGCTGGAAAAGCATAGTTTAAACCAACTATCATTTTACTTGACGTAACTCATTCAGAAAAAAGATTTTTGTAGCACAAGATCCTTTCATATTTAAAAAAAAAGTACATCCCCTAAGATATCCCAAATAAAAAAATATATAAAAAAATGAACAATAGGCCATGAAATCGAAAATTGTTTTTTTTTAAGTAGATGCTTCCAAGTCTACTGCAAAGAAAGTAGGCTCCCTCTATCGGGCTAGAAAACTTCTCACACCTGCCAGTATCTTATATCTCTACAAAGCCACCATTCGCCCATGCATGGAGTATTGTTGCCACATGTGGACTAGTGCACCAACCACCAGTCTGTTCCCTCTTGGACAGGACACATAGAATAATTTCTAATCTAAGAGATCACACAGTATACCAAACTGTAGTCACTGTCCTATCATCAGAATGCTTCATCCCTGTGCTTGTTTTACAGGTACTTTCACGGAATGTGCTCCTATGAACGTATTGCACTTTCAGCCCCTCGAAAATAACACGGATCCACTCGACCAGCAACAAAACCCCACCCTTCACTATACAGGTCCCTAGCTTCTTATCTCGTACCCTCTAGATTCCTTCTCTACTCCCTGTCCCCCGACCGTACCAACATGCAGAAATTAAAATGTAAAATGAACAAACATCTTATTGTTCAACTTCCTACCCAGTTTTCTCTATATGAATTTGGTCCCTATCACACCCTTACACTTAAGTAGCAATATGCCTTGTTTGGGTGCGAACAAGAGTAAAACAATATTTCTTATAGTGAGTCGCTACGTAAATTATTATTTAAGAAGAATGCTATTTAATTGAAGTATCTATAGAGTAAGATGACATTTGAATAGTATTCATATTTTATAGCGACTTACGTGTTGAAGTTTCTTCTCCAACATCAAAGCCGCCATGATGTGCGGTTCATTTTATTGAGTACAAACGTGGTTCAAATAAAAGGGGGAAAAGACAATGATGAAGAAAGGGTTAGATTTACATCTATATACATTTATTTTTATAGAGAAGTTTTGTCAAAGAGAAACATAAGAGGAACATGGTAAAACATGATACATAAGAGTAGGTGGAGATTGCAGACGTAGTTGCTATCGGAAAAGTCTACGTTAAAGGTCCCAAACATAATAAAAAAGGACATGTATTGCCAGGGTAAACAATTTACCAAGAAAACATTGGCGTCATAAAAGTAAATAGACTTACTTTGATGGTATCTGGAAATAATAGTTGCGACCACTAAAGAAAGGCGATGGCTGAATATATCGATGATCAATAACTGCGACGTGACGTGACGTGACGTCTGACGGGAAACGTGTCAGAGTCATGAACACCATGCTGAGATGGAGCACCAGTGGGAAATGTCCGCCGGGCTTGAAGCCTAACTCGAGAAAGAATAAAGCAAATAATGATTCAGGTCAAATAACTTGAATCTGGGTCAAGAGAGATAATTCATGAATATTCTAAGTCAACACATTTATCTAAATATTGTTATGAAATAAATATATGTTGTGGCATCTGAAATAGAGCCTGCCGATCTAGGATAGACCTGCACAGTCGCAACAGACGCTGTATTTCGGCAACAAACTGATATGAGGCGCAGAACTCCATTGTCTCCCGAGACAGACGGATGTAAAAAAAACAAAAAACACCTAACCTTCATGTGTATCTTGTCGAACTTGGGAATCTGTCTGGAATTTCGAACGGAACCCTTTATTTAATCCATGGGAGTAGCTTGCCTTCATTCCGTCAGACATGACCGAGTAGAGGTCTTAAGTAATTCCCCATTTATTCTTAGTATCGTCCGCCGCGAGGATTGAACCTTCAACCTCCAGAAGACTGTCACTTAGAACTGATTATTACATAGCACTTCTATTCGTTACGCCACAGATCTTCCCGAGTTCGACAAGATGCACCTGAAAAAGATCGGAGGTTACATCGGCCGAAACGTTGTGAGAATAACATCGAAAATGAGAACAGTAGTCCGAATAATCCAAATTATACAAATTATCAATCCTCATATCAAAAATTCAGAAACATAAACATTTTCACTTAGAATGTTGGTAACCTTGACTGGATACCTCCTGTAAGTAGTCGATTCCTTTCTAGAAAGAATTCTGACTCGAAATATATCTGAGAAACCAATGCCAACAATGAAATCGTCCGATTCATAAGCTATGAATGCATAGGAAACAAAGTTCGCGTATGTACTTTTGGGTCATTTAATGTCAGAACACAATATCTAGTATAAATGATTCATTGTACGCTATATCAACTCCTTTTTTGTAGTTATTTATTGCCAAGATGCAATACCTGTTTCAAACGACCAAATAATTGATTTGGTGTGTACGTTTTACGGCATATCGCCTCTCTTTGGGTTGGTTAATGCCTGCCCATTTGGCATACTGGTTAGGGTGTTCGCTAATTGGCCAATTTTCAGTCATAATACCAAAGACTAAAAAATAGTACTTGATGCCCCTTGCTAACCATTCAACATTATAAGGTTATTCTCACAACGTTTCGGCCAATGTAATCACTGGCCTTCTTCGGGTGTATCTTTTCGAACTCGGGAATATTTCTGTCGAACTCGGGAATCCGCAAGGACCCGTGAAGCAGTGGATATGGTACTAAGTAAAATTCTGTTCTCAGTGAAGATTGAAGCTTCAATTCTCGGTGCAGGCGATACGAAGAATTGCGAATTACTGAACACTTCTCCCAGTTATGGCTGACGGAACGAGAGGATGCTACCCCCTGTGGATTAAATAAGGATAAATCGATTGTAAGTGGATCAATTAATGGAAAGGAGTAGCGCCCCCCTACATCTTCGTGCAGTAGCCAATGAAAATCAAGCTTTAGGGTTGCCCTCAACTACGGTCGATCCATTTATTATTTTAATTTTTTATAATGTCGAAACATGATACTTATATAAATGATTCGTAGATTGGTTTAACTTGTCTTGTTGACAGTGTATCAACATAAGACGTAGTTCGTTTAGTCTGTCTGATTTACGTTATATAAATTCGTTTTAAAACAAATTTACATATTTATAATTGTAGTGAATTGTACTATCCTCATTCGTAGGAGGTCTTCCCCCGAATGCATAAACCGGCATGGTTATTGCCTATCACTTGATGCACGATCTCTAGACAGTCTGTAGTGTGAATCTAAGCAAGAACCCCATTATAAATTCCTTTACTTCGTAGCGAAGTGCTCGACTTGAACGGAGCTTAAATAATTATTAAGCTTCGTTCAAGTCGAGCACTTTGAGAGAAATATAATAAAAAGTATAAACCTAGCAACGTTGCGAGTTCTCTCCCTTCTCTTGGGTAGATAGAACACTGTTTGCTTGTTACTCTGTTTACAAATAAAGGCATTAAGACAAATAAAAATTGCATGTGAACCCTCTCATTTTTAGGAGGGAATTGTTACCAGCCGTGGACGCCCAAGAGTATGTCACAGGCAGACAATGTTGCAAGACAGATAAATAACAACCCTTTTTACAATAGGTGTTCTGCTTCAGAAGTAAATAACCTACAATCGGTTGGTTGATACGCCGTAAAACAGACAAGACACCAAATCATTGACTCACTGTATGGCTAACAGGTCCCATCTCTCAGTATGACAGTATCGGGTCAATTTACTCCCATAGCGAGTCCAGGGCAGGAGTCACCTCTTAGCATCACCATGACAATATAAAGTAGCGGCTCAAGTTAAGAGCAGAATAAAGAAAAGAAAAAGATGGTGACGTGATGTTCGGTGAACCACTTCGCGTTCAGAGGTCAGAATCAAAATTCTCGATGTGTTTAAGGTCACCGCCCTTTGTCAGGATACAACCCCTGTGAATCATCCATTATTGTATTATCCGCGGTTGGCTGAGATCGAGGGTTATTTTAAAGAAAGGCTGGGTGATTTTCCGTTGAATTTACAGATAATAAATGGCCCACCCAAACATATAAATGAAATTCTATAAATATAAGTATAAATTGGATACTATAAATACAATTATATATATATATATATATATATATATATATATATATATATATATATATATATATATATATATATATATATATATATATGCGTGTGTGTGTATGTATGTATGGCCAATTAGTTTATAGAATAATAGATGAGCAAGTCAACATGCTAGTAGTAATAAAGACACACATACATACTTAAAGCTGGACAAAGATATTTCGGTCTATTTATTCGACCATATTCAGTGAAGCTTGGAAGAAAAACCGAGAGAAGGAAAGCGGTAGTAGGAGGGGGGAATAGATGCTTCTCTGTATAAAATGTCGAGTTCTGTTAAATAAAGCTCATTTTACCGAAATAATATGGTCGAACAATCGACCGAAATATTTTGGTCTATCTTTAAAGAAATGTATGTGTCTATATTTCTACTGGAATATGACCTTGTTTATGCACTATTCCATAAACTAATTTTCTAATTTGTCTTAATCTATTTTCATATTTACTTCATCACACACACACCCACACACACACACACACACATATATATATATATATATATATATATATATATATATATATATATATATATATATATATATATATACAGAATGTTAAAATTATTCGCTATTCAAAATTGGCCGAGTGGTTAAGGCGTCGGATTTGAGTTGCAAAATATTAATTATTATATCTATCTATATAGATAGATATATAGATATGATTTACTGTAGTCCATGTTATTTGCTTATTTATTTATTTTTTTCATGAAAATTAACAATTAGCAACACTTATAAGAAACCTTTTCAACCACCAATTGTCATGACTAATAGCACCCTAGCTGAGAGTTTATCATCCAAACTACTTAGGGTTACATTCACAGATAACATGTTTTTGAACAAATACATAGAAGACATATCTATACAAATCCACCATTCGCTCATGCATGGAGTATTGTTGTCACATCTGGGCTGGTGCACCAAACGCTACCCCCCTCTTGGACAGGGTCCATAAAAAGAGCCTCTAATCTAATAGGCCCCTCACTATCAAGCATGTTCCAGCTTCTCTCCGATCGCCGCAATGTCACATCCCTGTGTTTGTTTTACAAGTAAATAAATGGATTGTGCTCCAACAAATGCTCTGCACTGGTGCCCCCTCTACGTAATTACCCTCGATCAACCCGTCAATCAGCAAGATCCCACCCCTTCACTGTTGAGGTCCCCAGATGCCGGAGAGCTTTCCACTCTAATAGCTTACTTCCTCGTACTGCTAGCCTTTAGAATTCCCTTCCTGCTTCCAGCTTCCCTGACAGTACTAACATGCAGACATTTAAATGTAATGTGAACAAGCATCTCGCTGCAAACCTCCCCATATAGGATTCCCCTAATTCACAGTAGCCCCCTACGTCTCAGTGGCATTGTACCTTGTTTGGGGTTAACTTAAGTAAAAATACAACAAACAACAAAAAAAAAAACAGGCTCCTATATATATATATATATATATATATATATATATATATATATATATTCTGAAAATACATCACTCAGAATACTTGGATAAGTACATTTCATTTTGATCGAAGAGTATACAGCATTATCGTGGAGTCTACGTTCACGTTTCACATCTATACGTAGGACATGCAACGTTTTTTTTGATTTGATTTGATTTATGACATAGAAATTATAAAAAAATAATAAAAAAAGAAAGAATAGATATGCTAATAAGGGGGTTCAGGGCTTGGAGCATGTGTACACAGTGATCCTCATTGATTTTTTGGAAACGTCAGGTGTACTAACATCCCCCCCCCACCGTGTGGTAGTATTGGGTCAATTTACTATCATAGTGAGGTCAGAGTAGGAGTTAAAGACTCTGAAATGTATTCCACTGAATATCGCTGTATTTACACCCCGTTCTCCAAATCAATGTTGAGTACATCTTTCGGCTCAACCCCAAAATAGAGTTTTATGAAAGTTAAAAGAAAAAAAAACACATAAAAATGTTAGGTACGTGCAAAATCAATGGCCGATTCCCAAAATGAAAAAAACATTTTGACCCCCCCCCCTTCACTTAAAAATACACTAAAATTCAGGAAATCAACCAATTTTACTGAAATTTTCAATATTTATTAATCAACAATCACGGAATATAATGAAACCATTATTTTTTAAAAATCTTAGTGAAAATGTATTATTTTTTAAAAAGAAAATACACCTTTACTAAAGTTATATTTTTATATATTAATAAAAAAAATGCATGATTTTTTAAATGTTGCTTATGTAAATAAAGGATCGTAGATGTTAACAAATAAATTTTTTTTTTCAAAATATTTCATATATATTACGAAAAAGGCCAGTAAATACCGTGTTAATAAAATCACTATAACTCGAAGAAAAATTAATTCTTTGAATTAGCGATATTATTATTGAATAAAGCATTGTTTAATCAATATTTTCACCAAAAAAATAATATAATTGCAAAAAATATTTCATGCGATTTTAATGATTAGAGTTTTTAAAAAAAATAAAAAATGCGACGTAATTATATTTCCCTTTCATAGAGAAACATGTCATCATCAGCGCAAGAATTTCTTGTTTATAATCTTGAAAATAAACCAAACATTTACACATTTGTGACCCAGGAAGTTAACGAAAAAAAGAATTTAAAAAATTGAATAATTTCTACTAATGATCAATTCGCAAGGCTATGGAAGGCACGCTATGTAATAAACAAACGCAATTAGACCTCCCACCATTCACTCCCACTACTCCCACTAAAATGTTAATTTTTAGAGATTCATCGATTTCGTTAATTTCAAAATTCATTGGAAAGATAAAACATAAGTTTTTCTTTGTTTTTTTCATTAATAAATATTCTTTAAAAAGTTTAAAATTTATTAATAAATAAATAGTTCAAATATGACATTTTCTTTAAAATTGAATTTTATTTATTCAATTATAAATAATTGTTATTAACAAAAAATTAAAACGTTAACAATAATTTGTTAATGTTTTAATTTTTTTCAATGAATATTTATTTACTTTTTCACACTGAAAATTAAATACTATTTTAGCTTAAAATAAAAAAATACCCATTAAGTTTTATTTTTAAAGAATTAATGTATTTTAAAATTAAATTAATTCCATAAAAATAAATCGAGTAATGTAATTGTTCAAGTTTTTAATCAATCATCATGTAAAAATAATTGATAAAATTGAAGGATTTCGTAACGTTAACGTAAAAATAATTTTAACATTTCTTTCAAATGTTATTTCAAATTCTAAGGAAATCATTGGTAAACAATTTCTTTAGCTTTTTTTTTACAGATATGCTTAAAGAAGCACAATTATTATTTTTTAAACATTTCCATAATACCAAATTTTAATGAAATTTTTTTAACTACATATGCAAAATAAAAGCGATCTTTTGTGATTATAATATATAATGGATACATAAATTGCTTGGTATAGACATGGTTAGGGTAGGTTTGGCGTAAGGTTTAGGGTCAGAGTTAGCTTGGGTCCTAATCTGCACCAGTGCATAAAAATAAAAATAAGGGAAAATTATTAAAAAACCTTCTGTTCAAAAAAATAATAAATTAGTGTCTTCCATACTTGTCAATTTAATGTAGACATATTTTTTGTAACCTTAAAAAATAAAGAAATTAAGGTCTAATCATTTTTCAATTTCTATAAAGCATAATTTCCATATAATTTTTTAAAAATAAAATATTACTGCAGTTCAGGGCTTCCATACTTTCAGATTTGGTCGCCAAATTTTGTTTACACTTACATAAAACAACAAAAATGAGCCCGGGAAGTAACTTTCATTTTTCTTTTGGATAATTCGGCAAGTTTTAGTAGAAAAATGAAGGTCAATTTTTTTTTAATTCACTCTCTTAAGACTAAATTTAATAATTATCTTTGAAATAGTTCCAAAAAATTGATATTTATCTTTCCAACGAATTTAAAACGTGTTTTATTGAATGTGCAGTTTTAATCAATTTTTGACGTTTATAGGGGGTTTTGACAACATTTTTAATTCTATTTTTTTTTTCAAACGTAAATATACATTTGTTTCCTTTTATATAATAACATTAGGCTTTTATCTTTCAAACACAATCAAAAGTTCAACGAAAACTGCTTTAACAAATTAAGAAAAGACACTTTTAAGAACGAGAGTCAGTGCAAGCGGCCATTGATTTTGCACGTACCTAAAAAATGTAATATTGTGTTATCGGCTAGGGGCAGGAGGAAATAGAATTCCTCATCCAATCACGATTTTGCGGCTAGAATGTATATAAATGCTCTTCGTAAAAATAATTGGGTCCACTTAGGCAGTCATTAGTGTGAATGAAAAAAAAACGTAGCATTATAAATTTCCTTACTTCGTAGCGAGCGTCATAGTGTAAGGATAAGATGTCCCGACTGCTGACTAAACAGTCGCCTTTCGTGTCTCAGCTTGAAACTCTCGTCGCGTCTAGCCACATTGAATAGCCGTGATACGACGAAACAGCTGTCTGCGGATGACTATATGCAAAGATTAATGTTAATAGACCAAACATTAGAATGAAACGAGATTTTCTGTCACGTGACGCCCCGTTCTTTACTAGTCTCCAAAATGCGAGAGGTGTTGCAGCAAAACAAAAGAATCGAAACAAGAAAAGTTTTTTTTATACTTTACAATTTATTGTAATAGAATGTCGACATTCTACTGGTAGACTCCTGTCTTACAGATGCAATCAACTCATCAGCCCCACTGGAAGGAGAAAAAGGCGGAACGTCCGCTTACTTCGATCGCAAGTTTCGTTCTGTTCTTTTGTTCGGATTCTCTCTTGATCTGTGACGTAAGGAGATTAGAAAGTGGACCTTGCGTTTACTTTCGATAGTCTTGTAACTCACGCTGCTGTTTTCTGGGTCGGAATCTATCCATCTAGCACTTATCATTGGCTAGTTTTTGAACTTGAAGTAGTATTTCTTTTAGTTCCTTACATCAAGTGGCTTCATGTCTTGTCTGAAGCAATTTACATGAACAAACCCCTGAAAATAGTTAGTAACACATTCCTCAAATCAGCATACATTAAAATACAAACAATAAAATGTTTATATTTTCATTCTCGTCTCAACGTTTACATAATCAAAACAATTATAGTAACATTCAAAACGCGACGTCTACCCCGGTTTGAAATAAATGCACATGAGGGCGGTTATATAGAATAAGTGGTGGGTTTGCTTAAAAGCTAGGATTAAAAAGTTCACTGTCAAGTACAGCCAACGACCCGTCTTCAATAGGACAAAGACGGTGAAAATAATCCATCTATATTTTTTCCATGCGATGGATTCCACCTTTTCTGTTTCTGTTTTCGATGGGTTCCACCTTTTCTGTTTTTGTTTTCGATGGATTCCACCATTTCTGTTTCTGTTTTCGATGGATTCCACCTTTTCTGTTTCTGTTTTCGATGGATTCCACCTTTTCTGTTTCTGTTTTCGATGGATTCCACCATTTCTGTTTCTGTTTTCGATGGGTTCCACCTTTTCTGTTTCTGTTTTCGATGGATTCCACCTTTTCTGTTTCTGTTTTCGATGGATTCCACCTTTTCTGTTTCTGTTTTCGATGAATTCCACCATTTCTGTTTCTGTTTTCGATGGATTCCACCTTTTCTGTTTCTGTTTTCGATGGATTCCACCATTTCTGTTTCTGTTTTCGATGGATTCCACCATTTCTGTTTCTGTTTTCGATGGATTCCACCTTTTCTGTTTCTGTTTTCGATGGATTCCACCTTTTCTGTTTCTGTTTTCGATGGATTCCACCTTTTCTGATGGATATGTCTTTTATAGTAAACTACCCGGATAATGTGTTTAATAATGTTAGTTAAGATTAATATAATTTGCAAATTGTTCCATAAATTCAAAACCAACAAACATTCGACGTACGATCGTTTCCAAGACGTTTTGGAAACATTTTATTGTTCATTTTATTTGTTGTTATTCTTGATGATACCAAAAAGTTACTTCGTTAGCGCTTTTTATACCATCACGTACAAAATCTTCATGAAAAGAAGCATCAGATTTTCGCATAAACATTCAGTCTAACTGACAGGACTTTTGAAGCAGAAGAAGGACAGCGAATTGATTAATTAGTAAATAAAAAATGAAGAAAGAACATTCAAAACATACAGAGGTTCCCCATACACGTTGAATCGAGGGCGAGCAGTTACTTAGGCGTAAAATACATGTGAAAATTCTCTAATCAAAAATAATATAGAAATGTAAACAATGGTAGCATTGAAAACTATTAGGAGCGATGAGATATTTTTTTTACAATGAATTAGCAAATATATGCTTCCTCTGGTCGCATATTTTGCTAACATGAGAAGATGATATCCTAGTGAACGAATTTATACTACACTGACCCCCCCACCCAAAAAAGGAGGTAATTGGTGAGAGGATGATATAATGTCAACAGAATAGATGCTACATTACCCCCCCCCTAAAAAAATAAATAAAGAGAAGGTAATCCTGGGAGGATGGTATTATGAGGAACGGACATATACTATACTGCCCCATCCCTAAAAAGGGGAGATAATTCATAGGAGGAATCTATAATGACAAATGAAAATATACTATGCTACCCCCAAAGGAAGAGGTAAAGCCTGTGAAGATTGATACGTTCAAAACGGAGGTGATAATGCCTAGAGGGTGGTATCACAATGAACGAATGAACATACTTTACATTACCCCTAAGATGGGTAATGCCTGGTAGGATGCTATCATAACAGAACAGATACTACACTACCTACTCCAAAAAGGTGAGGGTAATAACTTAGAGTATCACTATAAAAAAGGAGGTAATGCCTGCGAGTATGATATCATGGCAATAGAACAGATACTATACTACCCCCACACACACACCCACACACAAAACATAAGGAGAATGTATTCCCTGGGAATATGGTCCCATGAAAACAGAACATATAATACATTATCCTCTCTTCAGAGGAGGATGTAAGATTTCCCCCACGCCATTAAAAAAGAAGGTCATTTCTAGGAGGACGGTCTTATGACTACATAATGGATACTACACTACCCTCCCTCAATTAAAGATAATACAATAAAGGAGGATGTAATACATGGGAGGATTCCCCCTGTTCCTTAAAAAGGAGGAGGTAATTCCCCAGAGGGTGGTCTTATGACAACAAAATCAATACTACACTACCCACCCCCATTAAAAGATATTTTGATGAAATCATGTTTTTTCATTCATTAACAAGTGCCTAGTCACAAACATTACTTTTATGGTCCCTTGGCCTATTGGCTAAGATCAGAGTGTAGTATCTGTACCAATGGATGCTACACTCTGTAAACCGGTATCGTCTTGGTCTACGGGGCTTGATTCCTCCGGTCTGAGGTATTGTCCTGTACAGTTCAAGGAGGTCCACCTTCCCAGGCTTTACCTTCTCTTTAAGAAGGGGTTAGTTTATTGCTAATGCCCGAGGCGCCCCTATCGGGGAATGCCGACGGGGCTGCTCAGGAATTGTTTGTAGGCCAGAACGCGCTAATCCTAGTGCGCTGGCCAACCACACCTGACATTGTGTCTAGCCTTAAGAGCACGTAAATAAGAATACTTTGACCTTGTATCCAACCTCATAGAGGTAAATAACTTGGCCTTTAGCTAAGATCAAAGTGTAGCATCTGTTCTCAGCATCTCAGCGACATGAGACGTTTAAACCGGAAGTGTTCATGTAAATTATTTCTCTTGAAAATGAAATGTTAAGAAAGCTTTTAAAACGCTATTCTTTTTAAAAATTAAATTGCTTTAGTTAATTTTATTAATACTGACAATAATATTACTATCGACAAAACTATTGCCTATATATAAGAACAATTGGCAATAAAAATTAGAAATGTATATTACAGGATATTAATTTATTAGAATTTTTTTATAACATAAATATGCAAATGAGGAATACCTATAGATGTATAAGCGTATTTGGACATTTCTATATATACGGTATTTCAAAACGTTATCTTGTATCATAGAATTAAATAAGCATAAGGCGTTTTGATGTTAATATAGTTAGGAGAGATGAAAAAATCGCATTTCTTCATTTAGATATATATAGAATAGATGTTCCAGAATGGTTTTGAACCACTTTTATATCCCCTTACGAAGATAAATATTTTAAAAAATCGCATTTCTTCATTTAGATATATATAGAATAGATGTTTCAGAATGGTTTTGAACCACTTTTATATCCTCTTATGAAGATAAATATTTTAAAAAATCGCATTTCTTCATTTAGATATATATAGAATAGATGTTCCAGAATGGTTTTGAACCACTTTTATATCCTCTTATGAAGATAAATTTAAAAAATAATGCTGCTAAACCTTTAGCTCTAGAATCCTTATTCCAATTTTGATTAAAATCCATTATATGATTTTGATTCTAGCACAGAATTTTGAGCTGAAGCTTAAGAGGTGTTAAAATAAAGGAAATCTTATTTAATTCGTGTCTGATGACTAAGGATCAAATTTCATGCAAATCTGAAACATTTGAATTTACAAATGGGAGGTTGTGTTCATATTATACCCCCTTAGAACCTTTTAAGATATACCAAAGAAACTGAAATTTGGAGAATATTTTTTAAATTGATGCCTAATCCTTATAGTTAAAATTTCACAAAAATCGGAGCTATTTGAATTTTTACGAAAAGATTCAACCAACTCTTTGTTTCTTTGCATGACTCTAAACTAAATATAGCCAATATTACCAACTCTTACGCTTAGCATAATGGTCGCTTAATTAGTTTGAGTAACTCTTTTAAAGGTCAAGGGTCCTCAGAACGAAAGTCAACGAAACCATGTGACTCCCGGTCGGGGATTTTCTGTCTCTTTGGCTGGCTAGAATTCAAGCATAAAAAAAGATGCATGGATGCTGTCTCCAATAGAGGGGGGGGGGGGGTTCGCGTACACAGTGTGACTGCGTGTAGCGAGACGAGATATCTTTCTATCTGTCTTTCTGTTATTCTCTCTCACGCGTACACAAGTGATCTGTCGTTCTGATGTTTTATATGACTGTCTCTCCTTTTAAATAAATCTTTTCTCATAAACCTTGGCGTCCGAGTGTGTTTATCAGCAGACGAAAAAAACCTGTGCCCACGATGACACCGACACGGGTGTAGAATCGTTGATGCAGCCACCGGCAAGCTAAAATATAACACCGTGTGCGTACAGCGTATCAACTTGCCGAACGATTCACTCTAAAAGGAGGCTGCAGTTGCTACATTATTTACTCTGAAGATACGAAAATTAAATTTGCACTTTAAGTAATATATGCAGCTGATCTAGAAGTTGATCTGGGTTCGCTCGTAGATTGGGGTACGAAATGGCGTGTTTTGTTTAATCCGGTTAAGACTCAGCTCGTGTCTTACAATCGTAGGCGTGCCCCTTTTCTTCCTAAGAGTCTCGTGAATGGCTTTGCTCTTGAGGAGAAATCGACTCTGAAACTTCTTGGTCCTTTTTTCTCATCAAATCTTTCTTGGAGTTCATACATTACATCCATTGCTCTTTCTGCTTCTCGTAAAGCCACTTCTCTCTATCGCTTCAGACACTTTCTCACACCTGAGGCTATTCTCTATCTATACAAATCTACAATCAGACCATGTATGGAGTCATATTTGGGCTGGTAAATTTCTGTCTCATTTGAGGGTTCTTGATAAGGTGCAGAAACGTATCTATAATTTGATTGCCCTCACACTTCCCTCTTCTCTGCATCTTCTCTCTTACAAACGCGATGTTGCTAATCTCAGTCTGTTCTATAAATACTATTATGGCATGTGTTCTTCAGAATTGTCTGATTTATTCCCTGCTTCTTTTGTTCCAGATCGTTTGATTCATTGGTCTAGTGGTCTTCATCAATCCGCTGTTTTGATACTTCATTGTAATACAGCTTCCTATTCCAGTAGCTTCTTTCCAAGAACTGCAGGATTGTGCAACTCACTTCTTGCTGACTGTTTTCCTCCTACATATAGCCTAGGTTTTTTCAAAACTAAAGCCAATAGGAATCTCCTGTCTTTTCGATAATCATCTTTCGTTTTTGTTTGCTCGTTACATCAAGTGGTTTCATGCCTTGTGTGGAGCGATTTCCATATAAAAAAGTTATATTTGAACGCACTGTCTACCAAGCTTGCATTTGGAATTCCATGCTCTCTGTTTCTCTGACTGTATTGACATGCAAAAATATAAATGCAATGTGAACAAACATCTTGCTACACAACTCCCCAGTCAATATGCCCCTATAACCCTTATCACTAATCACAGTAGACCCTTACGTCTCAGTGGCAGCATGCCTTGTTTCGAGGTGAATAAAAGCATCAAAAACGTATAAATTCACGGAGAGCTAATTAAAAATACGAAGAAATGCTATACTAATTAATTAAGCAAATAATGAAGATATGCTCATTTGGATACGCAGTTTTTAAAAACTTGTAGAGTGTTAGCAATGCTTATCTAATGTATCTGTAAGATGAGAGACCCTTTTTCTATTCTTAGCTGCCTTTTCTTGCGGAGTCGTTCAAATGTGACTTCCAGATGCGAATGCCGGAAACTGTCCTGCAGAGCACGTGACATTTGCTAGTAATCTAATAATCAGCTACTTCCGGTCGTTGCTAGTTTTGCTTCGTCGATCGACCCGCTGGAGATTTTCTTTCTTGCACGTGTTCGCATGTTTGCCTGCGAAATATATATATTTTTTAACGTTTTTCTTTTTGCAGATTCGTACATTAACGCATTGAGGAGGTGTTATGTATGAATATATAATTTATTCCTTTAAATAACGAAACATCCGAAAATCTAGTTATCAATTCTAATTATTCTATTATATAGAATATAATTATTCTTATGTACACACACACACACACACACACACACACACACACACACACACACACACACACATATATATATATATATATATATATATATATATATATATATATATATATATATACATATATATATTTAAAAACAGATGACATCGAATTAAAACACCACAAGCAAACCACTATTGGGAGCTCAAAGAAAATGGACGCTCACCAATAATTGAATGGAAAATAATACGACAGGCCAGTACATGTAGAAATTTAGACGACCCGTGTAGATTATGTCTGAATGAAACATTCGAAATCCTAAACTTTAAAGACCCCCAAAATCTATTAAACTGAAGAAGTGAGATAGCAAACAGCTTCCTGTGCAGAATTGAATTTACCTTAGGCTAACAATACATGAATAAATACATAAATAAATAAACAAACGAATAAGTAAAAACAACTAAACTAAACTAAAACCTAACAATTTAAAAACTAAAAAATAAAATAGAAATACAAGAAACCACGTGTTAAAATGAGTTCACCCATTATATTGACACAACAAAGAAACAGGATATAGGTTACTCTATAGAAAACAGAACAATAGAACAGGATATAGGAAGTAAAACTAACCGGACCTTTGTTCGTGGGAAGCCCAACGATATGCTAAGAGAACAACAAAGAATATGATTGGTTAACTCGCTAGCCGTGTATATAAAAAGACCCGGCAAAAATAACTCCATGCATTTTAGCCTGAAGACCCCCCCCCCGAAGAAGGAAACGCTGGAAAATCTGTGTAGCTTAATTGCCATAAATATATTTTCATAGCTTACTATATATATATATATATATATATATATATATATATATATATATATATATATATATATATATATATATATTATTCATTATATATTATTAGCAAAAATATGGTTCCTCCGGTCGCATATTTTTGCTAGCCTTGGAGGATGGTATCATGGCGAACAAACATATTTAACACTGCACCTTACAAGGAGGAGATAATGCTTGTGATGATGGTCCCATGACAATAGAAAAGATACTACACTACCCTCCAAAAATATTGAGGTAATACCTGCGAGAATGATATAACCACATCACAAATAATAGACTACTCCATCGAAAGGAAGAGCTAATGACTGGGAGGATGATCGCATGACAACAGAACAGATACTAATCTCCCTATACCCTATAAAAAGGAGGAACTAATGCCATCGAGGATCGTACCATAGGAACAGAACCGATACTACACTATCCCCCACCACTAAATTAAACATTGAAATATAGTATATTAGTCTTAAATAGCATAGTAAGCCGATTTGAGCGTTAAAAGTATTAGTATAGTTTCGATATCAGACAGACAGATACCAAATCTCCATTAGTTTTTGCCTTTATTATTCGAATTTGTTTCAAGTACATTTTTGGTTTATCTAGAAACACATGTTAACTCTTCTTTGCTTCGAAACTCACATGAATCACAGTATGACAACTTTCATCTGTTAGATAATTTATATATATAAATATATATATATATATATTTATTTATATATATATATAATGAATAATAACCACACTTATATATATATATATATATATATATATATATATATATATATATATATATATATATATAGTAATCCAGGTAGGGTAAAAATCCACAGGGTAGAAATCCAAAGGGAATCAAACCGGGCTTATAAAAGAGTGCTCAATAAAAATATAGAGCTGTATTGTGAATGCTTTTATTCAAACATGTACAAGGTCTGCTATATATATATATATATATATATATATATATATATATATATATATATATATATATATATATATATGTGTGTGTGTGTGTGTGTGTATGTGTCTGTTTATGTGTATCTATGTGCGTGTTCATTTGATTTCATTGTTTGATTTCATCGCCTTTTCAACTTAATTTTAAACACATATACACACATATAGTACTTGTATTGTTGTTGTTTCCTATATGTTAACTCAATGAAACTTGAGTGCTTATAAGATAGTGCTCAATAACAGGTAGAGCCGTATTATAGTATAAATTTAATTTATTAATAATTATAGTATAATGCGATTTTCTCTATTCGTGTTTCTTCATTTTTTTAAATGACACGATGAACCTGGATTTCGAATGAAATCGCAGCTTAAAAATGTATGCACATATATAGCCAATAATGTTTGTATAAATAAAAGAATTATACTATATATATAGAGAATATTTTAAAATATATATTAAATTATTAATACCTACAGACGCTAGCGTTTAAGCTTATTGCTCTCATCAGTGCAGGAAAGTAACAATTTCAGACGGTTGGGAGCCGCAAATCCGGTTCACAGAGTCAGCCTAGAATCTGCAAGTAGTCGCCATATCCACTCGGCCAACGGAAACTGTCACGTAATTAAGGGAAATTAAGATCTATATGTACCTAGAAGTGGGCACATATAGAAGACTAATCGAGAGTGTTCGACGAACGTATTCGGAACTTTGCATTAGAGCTTTTTAACAGTCTATTTTTAAAGTATTCGGAACTTTGCATTATATATACATATATATATATATATATATATATATATATATATATATTGTCTAATTATGTGTTTTAGGAGAAAATAAAAGGGAATGAAAATAGGCTTTATGTTGTACATACAAAATTCGATATAATGTATATATTTTTCTCTAAGGCTATCTCCGATGTGAAAACATTATTTTTCTCTCCTTTTATGATGGTATAAATCATACCGAAACATCATATCAATTAAATAAAACCTATTTCACATAACCAAGATTCCCCAATAATCATTTTTGCGATAGTATTCGATATTTACCTAAAATAATCATCGATAATCTTGAGAGTTGCATGAAAGGAAATTGGAATACAACAAAACATAGTTCCAAATATTGGAATTGCTCGGAACAGCAAACATTCTGCGAAAATGTCCTCTGTCTGAGATTGTAAATACTCGATTATATTTACCTTTTCTCCAGGAGGTTAGACACAAGGTCAAGTGAGGTTTTAAAAAGCAATCACACTAGATGAAGTGCACTCTGGCCTACAATAAGTACTTGAGCAGTCCTGTCGGTATTCCTCGATAGAGGTGCCTCAGGCGATAAGAAATAAACTTACCTATTTCTGAAATAAAGAAGGTAAAACCTGTGAGGGTGGAACTCCTAGGTCTGAACAGAACCATAGTTCAACCCGATAGAAGAAAACCCACTGTCGGACTGATTGCCAATGACGTATCCTCGACTGCTATGAACAACAACACCTACTCAACTTTGTAAATACTTGATGGAGAGTACACAAAAACGACAGTAACCAATTCGCGATGAATCGTGTCTAATAGTACAAAGGTGATGGACCTTTTCGTAATTATTTTTATGAAAGGTTTTGTCTATCAGTCTGTGTTGAATGGGCGTATCTTATTTTTGTCTAGCTGCACCTACCGGGCGTTGCCCGGGAGTCTTTTTACTTACATTCTTGTTTCGTTTTTTATTTTTGTAAAATGCTCCGAATTATCAAAAGTGTAACAAAGTAATTAATTCTTTCTTTGCAACTATTAAGAAAAAAATATTAAAATGGCTTACTTGTTTACTAAATAAGCACAAATGGATTCCGGTGGATTTAATTTCATGAAGACAATATAAGAATTGGGTTTTGGAAAACTGATTATTATGATATCAGAAAAACATAAAGAAATGGATAGGCTAATATCTATTATTAGAAATTGCAATTGTTTTTTGATGAAGACGAACGCAGGTAGAGAAATGTTGAAAATTTGCTATCAATTTCTTAAGCAGTCGGTACTGGTTAAGTCATACGCGGAAAATTGCCACCAGTTTTACAAAGTTCTTAGCCGGCCTGATCTGTATCAGAAAGAAACAGAAGTACACCAAATTATATTCGTGCTAATAACGCAATGGAATTTAAAAAAAAGAACAAGAAAAAAAGGCTAGTCAAAATCAAAGTTTTATTTGTCAGCTAAAATGCTGTTTAGGTCCAACTTTTATAATCCGCTTGACTTCCTTTTATATATTAGATAAAAGAAGATGCGTCCAAGCATCTAAGATAAGAAGCTTTGTAAAGCTTAAATTAAAAATAGCATTTTGTTGGTCTGTTACGATTAAGTTTAAAATAACATTCCCATCTGTCTGTCATGCTTAAGTCTGAAATAATATTTGTGTTGTTTTGTCACGCTAAAGTTTTAAATAACATTTAGTTGCACGCTGAAATTAGAAAATAGAATTTTTGTGAGTCAGTCACTATTTGGTTTGAAATAGATTTTTTGGTCTGTCAAACCAGTATACTATATCTCTACAAAAGCCACCATTCGTTTATGCATGGAGTATTATTGTCACATCCGTGCTGGTGAATCCCACACGAGCCTCTCCATCTTAAACAGGGTAAACAAATAATTTTCTAATCTAATAGGCCCCAAACTATCTACGAGGCTCCAGCCCCGGTCTCATAGCCGCAATGTTGTATCACAGTACTTTAATGGAATGTGTCCCGATTACCTCGTCGCATTGCCGTAAATACCCCCGACCGAGCCCTCAATCAGCAAAATTCCACCCCTTCAATGTAGAGGTTCCCAGACGCCGGAATGCTTTCTACTCTAATAGCTGCTGTCCTCAAACTGCTAGCCTTTTGGGCTTCCCGTCCCCGTTCCCTGTTTCCCTGACATGCAGAAATTTAAATGTAATGTGTACAAACATCTTTTGAAAAATTCCCTTACTTAGGATGTCCCTGTAGGCATAGTTCTTAATTCACAGTAGCCCTTTACGTCTCAGTGGCAATGTGACTTGTTTGGGGTCGAATGCAAGTACAACATTTTTCTTTTCATTGGTCTGTCATGTTTAAGTTTGAAATAGCATTTTCGTTGGTCTGTCATATTTAAGTTTGAAATAGCATTTTCGTTGGTCTGTCATGTTTAAGTTTGGAATATCATTTTGGTTGGTCTGTCATGTTTAAGTTTGAAATAGCATTTTGGTTGGTCTGTCATGTTCAAGTTTTAAATAGCATTTTGGTTGGTCTGTCATGTTCAAGTTTTAAATAGCATTTTGGTTGGTCTGTAATGTTCAAGTTTTAAATAGCATTTTATTTGGTCTGTCATGTTCAAGTTTTAAATAGCATTTTGGTTGGTCTGTCATGTTCAAGTTTTAAATAGCATTTTATTTGGTCTGTCATGTTCAAGTTTTAAATAGCATTTTCGTTGTTCTGTCATGTTTAAGTTTTAAATAGCCTTTTCGTTGGGCTGTCATGTTCAAGTTTTAAATATCATTTTCGTTGTTCTGTCATGTTCAAGTTTTAAATAGCATTTTGGTTGGTCTGTCATGTTTAAGTTTTAAATAGCATTTTCGTTGGGCTGTCATGTTCAAGTTTTAAATAGCATTTTGGTTCGTCTGTCATGTTCAAGTTTTAAATAGCATTTTCGTTGTTCTGTCATGTTTAAGTTTTAAATAGCATTTTCGTTGGTCTGTCATGTTCAAGTTTTAAATAGTATTTTCGTTGGTCTGTCACGTTTAAGTTTGAAATAGTATTTTCGTTGGTCTGTCATGTTTAAGTTTTAAATAGCATTTTAGTTGGTCTGTCATGTTTAAGTTTTAAATAGCATTTTGGTTGGTCTGTCATGTTCAAGTTTTAAATAGCATTTTCGTTGTTCTGTCATGTTCAAGTTTTAAATAGCATTTTCGTTGGTCTGTCATGTTTAAGTTTTAAATAGCATTTTCGTTGTTCTGTCATGTTTAAGTTTTAAATTGCATTTTTGTTGTTCTGTCATGTTTAAGTTTGAAACAGCATTTTTGTTGGTCTATCATGTTTAAGTTTTAAATAGCATTTTCGTTGTTCTGTCTATTTTTAAGTTTGAAATAGCATTTTTGTTGTTCTGTCATGTTCAAGTTTTAAATAGCATTTCCGTTGGTCTGTCATGTTCAAGTTTTAAATAGCATTTTCGTTGTTCTGTCATGTTCAAGTTTTAAATAGCATTTTCGTTGGTCTGTCATGTTTAAGTTTTAAATAGCATTTTCGTTGTTCTCATGTTTAAGTTTTAAATATCATTTTTATCGCTACACGCGCAGATTAAATGGACGCATCTCATGTCTCACGTGTTTCTATCCCCATAACCCTAACCCTAACCCTAACCCCTCCACATCATCTTGCTTGCATTCTCAACCCAATAGCAATTTCTTTGTATCCTCACCCCATACTAATTACCCAAACACGGTTTAAGTCGTCTTTGATGAAACTCTGACAAGGCGTCCTTCAAGGGGCAGATCATTCAACAACGTCAAGTAACCCTTTGAAAACGCGAGCCCTTCCTTAGCGGCAGCGATTTCGTTTGATTATACCCTGGGTAGTCGCAAAGGGGAGCACCTTCATGGTTTTGTGTTTTACGCCTAAAGATAGCGACATTTCTGCCAATCAGCAACTGTGATAGTATGCCCCTTAGAGGAGGGGGGCAGAGAGAGAGAGAGAGAGAGAGAGAGAGAGAGAGAGAGGGGAAGAAGAAAAGGAAACAGCGATAGAGAAAAGGAGATAAAAGTATTAGGAGTAAAAATGTAATAATAAACTCTTAAGAAAAAAATATGAATTAAAAAATAAATAAAATTTGCGAGAATAGGTTGAAATGTCAGATAAAAAAAGTAGTTAAGTTTTGATAAACGAACAGTGGAAAAAAAACTATAATTAGTGACGTGTGTAGGTTAATTAAAAAGGAGCACAGGGAGAGAAAAAGAAGAGAGAGAGAGAGAGAGAAAGAGAGAGAGAGGGAGAGAGAGAGAGGGGGCAGCGACTGAGAGAAAGAGAATGGGAGATAAATAATTAGATAGAGAGAAAGAAATAGAGACAGTGACAGATAGAAAGTGGAGGGGAAGAAAGAAAGAAAGAGAGAGAGAGAGAGAGAGAGAGAAAGAGAGAAAGAGAGAGAGAGAGAGAGAGAGAGAGAGATAAGCAGAAGGATTAAAATATAATGATAAACCACAAGGAAAAGATATGAATTAAAAATAAATAATATATGTTAAAATAGGTTGAAATTTTAGATAATAAAAAGAAAGTTCGTGTGAAATGTTATTTACTTAAATTCTAATCATTATTGATTTAGTTAAACAAATGGAAATGCGGAATTAAATCTTTGAAATTCTCGAATTAAAATCTATTAAGTTATACTTTTGCATAAAGTTAGTAAAGTTTGCAATATTTTTTTGTTAATTCTGAGGAATTAATCGAGAATAATGAAAATAAACTTATTCAATAAATAACAAAAAATAATAATTAATAAAATGTCTTTTTTAAAAAAAACAAAATGCAAATATCAGGAAGTATCATCGGATGCCATGCTGGCTTGTCAGACCGAGAGCTGGCTCAAGGCGTTTCCACGAATAGTAAAGCGAAGTGAATTCACGATGGTTCCCGATGTGGCGCGTCATTAACGGAGAAATTGAGAAAGTCGCGTGTAGCGGGGCCTATCGCCCCACTCGTCTCCACGGCGAAATCTGTCGAGAAAACCAGCATGTGGAAGTAGAACAATTTTTTGGATTATCTTAGAAACGAAGAAAAGCTCGAAACGTTAGAAAGTATTTGCTAATTTTGGAAAACAAATAACGGGAATAGACTATCATTAGTGACATGTAGGTTAATCCAAGCGTATATTTGATTGATGATGATGATGTCAGTTTCTTTCAAAGTCTGATCGAGGTATTTGAGAAGCTATTCGATTATTTTATAAAGCCACTATATCTGACCGAAAACTGGCATTCATGTAGTATGGTTTACAGAGCAGAAATCGAAAACAAACAAAATATTAAAAAATAACTTTTACCAAAAGCAAGATTTTATTTTCTACAGCCTTGTATAAGTTAAAAGTGTGGAAACTTATCGTAAGATTTATTATCTCAGGATGTGTTATCGTTACTTTTACTAAGCCAACCACGAGTAAAGAAAAAAATGGCGGTCGGTAATAAAATAAGTAAATAGTAAACAAAACGGCTTACGCTACAACTTACTCTGTGTCCAGGAGGTTGGCAGTCAAACTTAAGGTTAGTGGTAAGATAAGTCATATTTTAAAATTATTTTTAAGGAATAAAACAATAACATCAATCCATGGTCGGCCATTTTTAATGATTTTTTACCGTCTCCGAAAGACTGGATATCGACGAAATCTTATATTAAAATTAAAAAATCCAAAAAAAAAAAAATCTTTAAAACAATTTCAGAAGTTTAAAAATATGCAGGTCTGTAGAAAAGTAAATTTTATTGCGTTTGGTAACAGTTCTTTGTTGTATATTTTTCTCCCAATTTCTGCCCTGTTAACCATACTACATGATTACTGAAAAACAAAACAAATATATTTTCATGATAATTAACTAGTGTTAGATATCTCAAAAAGTGATGGAACACGGAATGAGATGATCCTACTGCAGTTAACTATAAAATAAAGGGGCCAGCGCGGAATTTCAAGACGGTTAACGGTTCTCACGAAATGCTCCTGAAGAAGACGGGAGTGTACGTCTTCGAAAACGTAGTGAACATAACAACGGAATGATGAAAGAAGTCCGAAACATATCAACGTAAATAACAGAAATACCTCATTCCAGAAATGCCGTGAAAGTTCTTTGTTATATATTTTTTTTATCTGCACGTAAGAGTTACAGAAGAAGGTTGAGGATGTTTCTGTCTATCAGGGGAGGCGTGGTCCCTCGGTTGAGTAACGAAAAGAAGGATAATCGCTCGCACCTGCTGTTTATTGTCGCTAATGTTCATGCTCGTAAATTCTAGCTAGGCTTCAGACAGTACCCCCCTCCTCCCCTTTCTTCCCCTTTCCCAAAACATACAAAATAAAAATCGAGAGGTGATGTAAGCAATTCCACCCCTCCACGTGATGTTACGGTATTTAAACACGCAAGTTTTCACACACGAACATCTGCGCGAAACGGTGCACGCCTTCACATATGGTGCGTGCGTGCGCTGATTTTCTGCAAATTTTTTCTTCTGCGTGATAATACAGGGTGGCCCAAAAAGTACTATAACACAGCTATCGCTTGAAAAATGACGTTTATAATAATCCAGTCAACGTTGATGCTCCCTCTGAACAGGGAAATCAACTAAACAAGCATTATATATATATATATATCACTAGAGCATTAGTGGAAATGTCGTGCTTGAGGTCCCGCTTGTGTTCGTAAATGCGAGATCTCAGGTTTCTGGATGTTTCCCCAATGTAGAACATCGGACATACGGCGCATTTTATATAGGATCCGTGTCTTAAGTTGAAGTTTGAAGGTGATGAAAGGAGGATAATGCGCCGTATGTCCGATGTTCTACATTGGGGAAACATCCAGAAACCTGAGATCTCGCATTTACGAACACAAGCGGGACCTCAAGCACGACATTTCCACTAATGCTCTAGTGATACATAGGAACCCTCTCTCCCACAATATATATATATATATATATATATATATATATATATATATATATATATATATATATATATATATATATATATATATATAATTATTATAATAATTATATTATTATTATTTCATGTATCCACATAAAATGTTATAAGGGGATAAGAATGTTTATGTATCAATATCAGTATTTACTTCAACAGTGCACGATACGTGAGTAGAGCTAAGTAGTAAGTTATGAAAATATAGGAAATAGGAAGTAAAATCAACCGAACCTTTGTTCGTGAGAAGCCCAACGATTGGCTAAGAGAACAACAAAGAATCTGATTAGTTAACTAGCTAGACGTGCCTATAAAAACACCCGGCAAAACAAACTCCATGCATTTTAGCCTGACGATTCCCTCCGGGGATGAAACGCAGAAGCCTCTGTGTAGCTTAATTGGCATAAATATATTTTAATTATATATTCATAACTTACTATATATATATATATATATATATATATATATATATATATATATATATTTATATATATTCATATATATATCTAAAAAAAGACATGATCTTTTTACACACACACACACACACACACACATACATATATATATATATATATATATATATATATATATATATATATATATATATAAAGATATGTATGTGTGTGTGTAAAGAGATAACTTGAATAAAGCATATATAGCAAAACTATGAACTCAAGTTAACTCATATGTTTATTTTTGATATTTCGTGTTTACTATTAAATAACGCCATCATAAATGAGTGATGGTGTCATTATTACATAAAATGATAGAGATGACACAAAGTGATAGGAAAAGCAATGGAATGAGACAGAAGATAGAGGGGGGGAGATAGATGAAGGGGAGGAGGTGGAGGAGATTTAAAATTTCGTTAAAAAGCTTCTATACGACTAAGAAACCTCGACTAAAAAAGGGGAACGTTTTGTACGCGTTCTGGAATGAATGTTTGAGTGTAAAGGGGATGGGGGGGGGGGGGGTAGAAAAGGCAGACAGCGCGCCTGTACAGTTTTATTGCTTATTTGTTGAGAGAGATAAGAGTAAAATGACGGTACATACGTAAGAGAGGAGCTGAACTCTATTACGGACTTGTGAGAATGGTAAAACGGAGAGAGAGAGAGAGAGAGAGAGAGAGAGAGAGAGAGAGAGAGAGAGAGAGAGAGAGAGAGAGAAAAGAAGTCATCGGGTGGTCCAAAAGTCACGATATCATCTCTTGAAAAAGACACTTATAATCAAGTCTTCGTTGGTAGTCTGTTGATTCTATCGCTTAGGCCAATCGCAGTCGATGCTCTGAAGATCCAAGCTCTTGTGAGTCAAGTCGATTCTGATATTTATTTATGAATTCTATACTTCACGAAAGAGCAAGTTTCTAAAGTTCATGAGAAATTTAGTTTTCTAAACTCATGTAATATCGACAGAATACATTTCTTAAAATCGTTGACTTAAAAGGATTAACGCTCATTTCGATGGGAAAGATTCACCATTCTTCACTCGGGTATAGAAGCTTGACAAGCCAGGAACAATTCTCTTTCATCAATTTGCGCTGAAATTTGCCGACACAAATATTCAAGGGGTTAGCTGTTAATATCTTAGGAATGACGCAATATCCTTTTTTTATAATTAGCAGCGTTAGCGGATTTCAAAATGATTCAGTCTGCGAAAGTAGGCTGATGATTAGAGCTCTCAAATACCAGTCAAGAATACGTTCTCGACAATCAGTCCGACAGAGACTGGCCATTTCAGTGGCCTGTATCTGTTGAATTGAGGTATTATGTCTTGGGTAGTCCTAGGAGGTCCACCCTCTGAGGCATAGCCTTCTCTCTTTGGGAAGGGGTGGTTTATTGCCAATTGCCTGAGGCGTCCTAACCGGGGAATGCCGACGGGGCTGCACAGGCTATTTTTAGAGTCCGGCCTAGGCCTAGCTCTTCCTCTGGGGCGCTGGCCTTTTCCGCCACCTTCCAACCTTGTGCTACATTTTCATGCTGTGGGAAAGAAGTTAAAAAAACAGCGTTATATATAAATTCACTTTTTTAAATATATATATATATATATATATATATATATATATATATATATAAAAAGTGAGGTTACCAACATTTGTAAAAAACTTTTTTCAACAATTGTCTGTTATTTTATTATTTTATAATTTTATAATTGTGTGATTTTATGATAAAACAATAAAATAACAAACAATGGTTGAAAAAAGTTTTTTACAAATGTAGGTAGCCTCACCTTTTTAAGTATACGTTATTCTCTCGTTGGAACTGCACTGATGCTGCATTACACTCTACTCTCTCTCTCTCTCTCTCTCTCTCTCTCTCTCTCTCTATATATATATATATATATATATATATATATATATATATATATACTAGTAGAATACCCGTCCAAGGACGGGTATGAACAAAAAATAAAGAATTATTTTTAAATTTTAATGTTTGTTCCGTTTTTGGGGTGTATGGTAGTTTTGGTGGCATCCCGTAAATGGTAAGGCTAAAAAAATATGCTCACGTTACTCACCCTGTTGCCTAGAATACATATTCTATAAGTCATAATGATAATTTCAATAGTTTAGGATTTTACGAATCACATACATAATATTACTAAAAAATTGATGTAGAGCATTTACATCGGATATATTTCATCCATAGACAGCTGTATCGTGACGAATGTTTCAACATGAGTATTAAAATTGCTCAGTCAACAGTCACAGTATGTAGTTTCAGAATATATATGGTTATTATGGGGGCCCATCGTTAAAACTCTAGGGAGAGATTGTTAACAAACAGAAATAAAGAGTCTCTGTCTGTCTGTCTCTGTCTCTCTCTCTCTCTCTCTCTCTCTCTCTCTCTCTCTCTATATATATATATATATATATATATATTAATTATTTATTACCTACAGACATCGATGTTTCATGCTAGCGCAATCATCAGTTAATTTCCGACGGTCGGCGAGCGCGAACTCCGATTACAAATCGCCACTGATTCGCAGTCAAGAGCGCTTTCCCGTTGGCCACCACAAATTAGCTTATAATTAATATATATATATATATATATATATATATATATATATATATATATATATATATATATATATATATATATATATATATATATATATAAAATAACTTTTTATCATTTCATATATATACAGAGTGATTCATAAGTCACTTCACTTAGCTATTTAAAATGATTACCATATGAAGCACAAACATACTATCAACTTTTGATAATTGTTATCTTACTCTCTAATTACTGCTATTTGTTATTTTAAATTTGTTCGTTGTGAACAGAAAGCCTCCTTCGCACAACACCATAATCAATCAAATATGCTACAAAGACTCGTAAATTCCTTGCAAAAAAGAATAGAGCTATGCATGCAGAACGAAGGTGGAAATTAATTTGTTGAATAAACTTTCTGTTTTGTATTACCGTATTTTTTAAATTTAGAATTTCTAAAAATAAATAGCTAAGTGACTTATGAATCACCTTGTATATATATATATATATATATATATATATATATATATATATATATATATATTTATATATATATATATATGAAACGATGAAAAGTTATTTTTTAAATAGTTATATATATATATATATATATATGTATATATATGTATAACTATTTAAAAATATTTTTTTTAAAGTTATTTTTTTAATAGTTATATATATATATATATATATATATATATATATATATATATATATATATATATATATATATATAACTATTTAGAAAATAACTTTTTATCGCTTCATTCTTCATTGACGTGCGTAATTGCTTCGTCGGACCGGCCCCACGCCAAGTATTAGCCAGACCACACACATCCACATGCGCGCATGAACACGGCCAAAACATATTTCGATGCAATACCCTTTGCCCAAATAAAACAAGACAAAGTAAAAAAAAAGATCGTTATCCACGTTACATGTTTCTAGCACACACAATTTGTCTTCTTTGTGCGTGTATCCTTCTACCCCCACACTGGTAACTTCGCCGTGTGGGGCAATCTGTGACCACCCGGTATCGAGCCTTTTCCCCTGTCCTTTATCTCGGACTCACTATAATGATCTTAACAGACAACACATTTTTATTGTATTTACTAGTTCCTAAGATGTGGCTCTTTTTCTAATGGAGGATTATACCTGACAATATAAGATCTTTATTGACACTGTAATCAAGATTTAGAATTGGTTAGCCTGTGACTGAAACTATACCATAAGCTATTACGTCATATGTTCAAAGCTTTCAAAAACTCTCAAACATAATTATTGACTATTATTAATGTTGTTTAGACATCTTTCCTGGTTACCAGACTCCAGCTATGGCAATAAATCATATGAAGAAGATTTAATTCAAAAAAGATCAAAATGACGACCACGAAAGAGATGGGTCAACCAGATGAATGTTAAGACTGGCATGCCGCTCCTGACAGCGGAAAGACTGGCCCAAAGACCGTAGTAAGTGGTGGAATTTAGGTTTAAGCATGTGGCGAACCTCTCTGGAGTATGTTCATAAGTCAAGTAAATAAGTCAAGTTTGTGGTAGTAAGTAAATACATGGAAACTGAATCGAATATTTAAATTTCAAAATTATTTAAATAAGCGTTACCATTTTACATGGGAACTGAATAGATACACACATTCAATCGTTTTTCGATCCTAGATCTCGTCAGTCCATAAGTTCATTAAGATTGACGATTGAACTCTTAGTCACGCCCCTTTCGTTATTCTATCAGTATCAAAATATTAATTAATACAAACTTAACATTGTATTATATTAAGTTTGTGTTGAATAAAATAAAAACTCTGAACAAGCGAAAAAAGGGGTGGAAATTTTCTCGATGCTTAACGATGCACGAACTTTTTTATTTCTCTTTTCTTAGTTCTGATATATATTCCCTTGTGCACGTCGAATGGCTATTTCATCTGAATTCCACGTGTGGTCGGGTAGCCATCTTTCCATAATTTCACCGAACAAACTCCTATGTACTTTATGAGCCACTTACCGTTTTGGCTTAGATTAGTGGGTACTTCTTCAGATTAAGACCCGGGCTAACTTTAACCCAACCCTAACCTTAACCCTAACTCTAATCCTAACCCTGACCCTAACTCTAACCCTAACTCTGACCATGCCTTTAACTCTAACCCTAACGACGGGGTCAAAGTTAGCTCGGGTCCTAATCTGGAGAAGCACCGATTAGTGTAGTGTCTGTTCTGATACTACACTTCATTTGTTCTGTCCTCGGTCGGTAAAGGAGAAATTCTTCTAGACTGAGGCAATTTTAATTTTTTTCCCCACCAGTTCAGAGTGCCTTTAGGGGGGAGGGATTTTCCCCACAGTAAAAACCGAACTTGTGTTTATCTCTTCCCTCGTAGGGAGGTAAGTAAATAGGTACTTCTATGTTCTCTTTTCCAAACTTTCTAGGTTGGTTATGTTGCGAGAGCCCTCAAATCGCTGACTCCAACTGATACGTATATGTACATACAGAGAGAGTCAAAGGTGACTTTGCAACTTGGTTCGAATCCCTCGACCGGTAGTAATTAGCATCTCATACACTGATAATTGCATAAGCATGAGACACTGGTGCCTCTAGGTAGTAGTAGTAGTAGTAATAATAATAATAATAATAATAATAATAATAAATGTTTATTTTAAAATAAAATGTTATCGCGCCCCCTAAAAAAAAAAAAGGATTGGGCCTCTAGGAGAATTTATAACAAGTAGTTACACTAGGTGTAAAGCGATGTTCCGCCCCCTGCTATAGAACACTATATGACTAAATTTATAGCATTTTTCCGCTAATTCGACATTATATATAGCTTAAATTCGCTTCATTCACATGTTAATTGATCAATATCAGGCTGCAAAGTCAAAGGTGACTTGCAACTGAGTTCGAATCCCTCGACCGGCAGTAATTAGCATATCCTACACTGAAGATTGCATAAGACTGAGACACTGGTGTGTAGGCAATAATAAATGTCTATTTAAGAAAAATACACACACATATATATATGATTAAAAAATATTTATTATTATTATTATTATTATTATTATTATTATTATTATTATTATTATTATTATTATTATTATTATTATTATTACCTATATATATATATATATGCATTCACCTAGGGCCCCAGTGTAATACTCCGACTCTGTCGTTGAGTTCTATCGTATGTCTAGATATTTATACTCGTCGCTTTCAGTGTAAATATCACTTAATTTCTCCGTATAACGTGACAATCTCTCGTAGCCCCAAGGACTAAGTGAACGCTTACAGATTCACTGTGTCTTTGTAATTCGAGTTCGCCCCCTGTGACCGTCTGAGATTGTTATTTCCTTGTCGTAAGCTCGAAACGACATCGTACGTAGGTAATATCTATATATCTATAGATAGATAGAGAGAAGAAGAATACTCGTCGCAGGACGGGTAAAATCAATTCCTCAAACAGATTTGCACTACTTTTAAGTCCCCCTACGAATATTCAGGTCAGTTCATAATGATACTAAACCTTATTCCAAATTTGATTAAAACCCATAACATGCCTTTGATTCTAGAAAATGTCTGAACATTAAGGCTTAATCTAAAGGTGTCTTAAGAATAAATTGACATTTTGGTAATCTTGCTTAATTCGTGTCTAATGAATATGGCTAAAATTTAATGCAAGTCTGAAAAAACCCTAAGTTATATTAATTTTCATCGTACACGTGAAACACCAAAATAAAAATTAGATCGGAAAAATATAGTCGCCATCTAAACAAGTCAAGTCAGAGGCTAGCTAAGGAAGAACGATTACTCACGGTTATAAACATGTCTTTTTTAATTAAAAAAAATATGAAAGGCAGTTATCGTTCTTCATTAACTTGCATACTTCTCTTTGTTTAGAAAGATGGCGACTATATTTTTCAGCCCACGTTACATTTAGGCATATTACGTGTACAATAAAACTTGCCATACCATACTCGCGGGCATTACCTCTCCTTTTATGGGGTGATACTCCAGGTATTACCTTCTCTATTTTGGAGGGGGTATTTCCGATCAAGCATAATAACATCCTTTTTTTTTGGTGTGTGTGTGTGTGTGGGGGGGGGATACTCCGACGCTTTACCATCTCCTTTGAGGGTTTGTGTAGTATATTTTCGTTCCTCATAATACATTCCTCCCGGGCATTACCTTCTCTTTTTTGGAGGAGGGAGACAGTATAATATATGTTCGTTCCTCACGATATCATCGTACCAGGATGACTTTCTCCCTTTTTTAGGAGGTCGGGATAGTTAACTATGTTATCTGTTTCATGATGTCATCCTCCCATGCATTAACTCCTCTTTTGGAGGGGAGGGGTAGTGTTCGTTCGTCATGATATAATCCTCTTAGTCATTACTTCTTTCTGTGTGTGTGTTTGGTGGGGGGTCAATGTATGCACTTTGTTCATTATGATAGCATGCTCCAGACCTAGCATAAATATGCGACCGGAGGGAGAATATTTATGCTAGTATATATATATATATATATATATATATATATATATATATATATATATATATATATATATATATATATATATATATAAACAAAAAGTTACAACAACATCCGGACCAAGGTTTCAGATCCGAGAAAATCGGACCTTCATCAGCGGAGTCGTAAAGCTTAGATTAAGCTATACGACTCCGCTGATGAAGGTCCGATTTTCTCGGATCTGAAACCTTGGTCCGGATGTTGTTGTAACTTTTTGTTTAATATTAATAAATATCATGCTCTTATTAATTATCTAGTTAATTTTACTTTGGCATTAATAATTGAGCACTCTGCTGGGAAACTTCCCCAATTAAGAAATACGGTATATATATATATATATATATATATATATATATATATATATATATATATATATATATATATATATATATATATATATATATATATAATCCGTTCACTAGTTTAGGAGATTAGTATGTACATCTTTGTAAGATTAGTGGGAAAGAACCTCAGCAAAGTGCTCGATTATAAAGAAAATTTCAAAAATAAGAATGTAATATTTACTTATATACGTATTACAGTAGATCAAAACAACATCTGTACCGTCGGTTTCAAATCCAACAAAGGGGGAAACAGCACGTGCACGGAGGCTGAGGAGAGTCCATAAAGGGTGGTCACGTGCTGTTCCACTCTTGTTGGATTTGAAACCGACGGTACCGATGTTGTTCTGATCTTCTATAATATATATATATATATATATATATATATATATATATATATATTGAAAAACCATAACGATGTAATTTGTTAAAATAAATAAATAATATTTATTTATTTTAAACTAAGCTTTCGAATATAAAATATTCCTCGTCAGAGCAAAGTGCTTTTTTTTCTTTTTTTAATCTGGTGTTATTGACTTGGTGAGAAAGAAAATGTCCGGTGTTATCGACTTGTTGGTGAGAAAGAAAAATGTCCGGTGTCTGTGAGCGTGGTTATGCCAGTTTGAATAAGTAGAAAGGAGTAGACACATTATAAACCATTGTTTCGTAAAGGTATAAATATTTTTTGAAAAACCATAACAATGTAATTTGTTAAAATAAATAAATATTATTTATTTATTTTAAACTAAGCTTTAGAATATAAAATATGCCTCGTCAGGGCAAAATACTTTTTCTTTCTTTTTTTTTCTCTTCATAATCTGGTGTTACTGACTTGGTGACTTGACATTGTTATGGTTTTTCAAAAAAACTTTATACCTTTACGAAACAATGGTTTATAATGTGTCTACTCCTTTCTACTTATTCAAACTGGCGTAACCACGCTCACAGACACCGGACATATTTCTTTCTCACCAACAAGTCGATAACACCGGACATTTTCTTTCTCACCAAGTCAATAACACCAGATTATGAAGAAAAAAAGCAGAAAAAAAAGAAGAAAAAAAAGCACTTTGCTATGACGAGGAATATTTTATATTCGAAAGCTTAGTTTAAATTAAATAAATATTATTTATTGATTTGAACAAATTACACTGTTATGGTTTTTCAAAAAATATTTATACCTTTACGAAACAATGGTTTATAATGTGTCTACTCCTTTCTACTTATATATATATATATATATATATATATATATATATATATATATATATATATATTATAAGATTGAAAATAGAAGCCTTTATCAATGCAAGATTAATTTATTATTATTTTTTTTTTAACTTTAATCTTATTAATTTCGGAATAATATTCCATCATCAGAGTTGACCAGTATTGTGTCATTTTTTTTCAAAAAACAAAAATAAACAACCTTTAAAATTTTTTTTTTATATAATGTCCTCGTTATGGGTGTATCAGCGGTGATGTTGTTTCCGGTTATGAATTCAAATTCTGGTTGTAGAACGAAGAAAGCATTGGCATGCTCGAAGTTTTAGAAAATGGGTCGTTCATTCAAAAACATTGGTTGGTCAGATAACATTGAAAATAGAAGCCTTTATATATATATATATATATATATATATATATATATATATATATATATATATATATATAATGAGATAGATGTTACTACTGTTTGAAACGCCATTAGAATGATAAACTTTGAAAATTTATAAACCAGACAACATAAGGCGTTATTTTGTCAAATAAATGAAATATTTATTAAATCATTTTTTTTTAAAATCCAAATTTTCGGTTTTATAAAACCCTATACATGGTAATACAGACAATATTTTCCGTTTTTTGTTCTTTTCTTTTTTTCTTCTTCATCATGCTTTTCGACAACACTAGAAGAGATCGTCGATCTTCGGCTACGTCGCAAGACTTCGACGATAAAGAAAGAAAAAAAAAAGAAAAGGGGGAAAATATTGTCTGTATTACCATTAATAGGATTTTATAAAACTGAAAATTTGGATAAAAGAAAAAATGATTAAATAAATATTTCATTTATTTGATAAAATCACGCGTTAAATTGTCTGGTTTCTAAATTTTAAAAGTGTATTTATAAATATTATTATAAGCCCCCTTCACTAAAGGCCGGGCACTCTGAGTGAGTTTAATAACAAACAGTACAAATAGCTTCATGCAAGGTCCA